>VSMD01018300.1:0-18504 GCA_008750895.1 Mirza zaza | reverse complement strand
TTTGGGTATTCACACGTCTTGTTTAGTTTCTGAGCCAGTAGGTGGTGTTGCTCACTTGCGGGGGCCGCCACTGGGCTGGTGTCTGCAGGTCTGTCTACCCGCTGGGGAGCTTGCCAGCAGTCCGAGATGCAGTGGAGGGGAAACAGCCAAATCACCTACCCTTCCCGCTGGTCTCTGGGCTGCTCCGGCGGCCTCCTGTCTTCTGCCTCCTTAATTACTCAGGTGGAGATAGATGGCAGGAACTGGAGCAGTTCCTATCTCAGCTCCACCCCCAAGGCGGGGCTAGAAACTTTGCTTTAGGCTGTAAATGGTCTTATCCCTCCGTTTCCCGGTGGATGTCTGCAGGCTTGCGAAGCTGGTCCTGTGGAAGTGTGGATCGCTCGCGTGTGGCTATCCGCTTTCTTCACTTTTCGCTCTGGGAGCAGAGAGCCAGGAGGGCACCCCTAATCCGCCATGTTGGAACCCCCCCGAGAAGCATCTTTATTAAAAGAAGACACAAAACCTACAATTCTTTATGCAGCAAAAATATATTTCAAAAATAGAGGTTAAATAAAAATATTTTATAAAAAAAGAAACAGTGGATGTAAGCGAGGATCTGGAAAAAATGGACCTAACAGACATTTACAGAACATTATACATCAAAACTACTGAATATAAATTATTCTTATCAGCACATGGGACATTCTCCAAGAGTGATCATATCTTAGGCTACAAAACATATCTCAGTAAATTCAAAAAAATCAAAATCATACCATGCATCTTCCCAGAACATAGTAGAAAAAAACTAAAAATTATTTTCAAGAGAAACACTCAAATCTACATAAAGTCATGGAAATTAAATAGCCTGTTTCTGATGAATCCTTGAGTCGATGATGAAAGTAAGATGAAAATGAAAGTAATCCTCAAATTGAATGACAAAAGGAACACAAGCTATCAAAATCTTTGGCATATGCCAAAAGCAGACCTAAGCAGAAAATTCACAGCCTTAAATGCCTACATCAAAAAGAAAAATCACAAATTAACAACCTAATGTCACATTTCAAGGAACTACAAAAGAAGAGATAAGCAAACCCAAAACCATCAGAAGAAAAGAAATAAAGCACAAAGCAGAACTACATAAAATGAAAACAAAAAATACAAAGGATCAAAAAGTTTGGTTATATGAAAAGATAAACGAAATAGATAGACCTTTAGCTAGATTAACCAGAAATAGAAGAGAAAGGACCCAAATAAGCTCAATCAGAAATGAAAAAGAAGATATTTCAACTGATACTACAGAAATGCAAAATATCATCTGTGAATACAACAAGAATCTCTATGCACATAAACTATAAAACAGAGGAAATAGATAAATTCCTGGAAACCTCCCAAATATCAATCAGGAAGAAACAGAAATCCTAAATAGACAAATAATGAGCAACAAGATTGAAGCAGTAATAATAAAAAAATCTCCCAACAACAACAAAAAAAGCCCCAGCCTAGATGGATTCACAGTCAAATTCCACCAGACTTACATGAAAAAGGCCCCTATCTCTCACCATATACAAAAATTAACTCACGATGTATAACAGACTAAATGTAAAACATGAAACTATAAAAATTCTAGAAGAAAATGTAGGATAAATACTTCTAGATATCAGCCTAGCAAAGAATTTATGAATAAGACCCAAAGGCAACTACAGCAACAATAAAAATAAATAAATGTGACTAGATTAAATTAAAGAAGCTTTTGTACAGCAAAGAAAATAATCAAAGGACTGAATATATAACCTACAGAATGAGAGAAAATATTCACAAACTATACATCCAATAAAGGGCTAATATCCAGAATCTACAAGGAACTCAAAAATTTAGCAAGGAAAAATATTCCACTAAATGTGGGCAAACACATGAACAGAACGTTTTCAAAAAGAAATACACAAATAACCAACAAACATATGAAGAAATGCTCAACATCGCTAATCATCAGAGAATTGCAAATTAAAACCACAATGAGATACCACCTTACATTTGTCAGAATGGCCATTATTTAAAAAGTCCAAATACAAAAGATTCTGGCATGAATGCAGAGAGAAAGGAATGCTTATGCACTGTTTGTGAGTCTGTAAATTAGTACAACCTCTATGGAAAACAGTGTGGAGATTCCTCAAAGAGATAAATGTAGACTTACCATTAAAATCTTGCAATCCTACTGTAGGTATCTATCCAAAGGAAAGATGTCATTTTATCAAACGTGCACCTACATTCAAATGTTTATTGCAGCGCAATTCAGAATTGGAATTGGAATGCAAAGATATGGAATCAACCTAAGTGGCCATCAGTTCATAAATGGATTATGAAAATGTGGTATATGTATACTATGGAGTACTACTCAGCCATAAAAAGGAATGAAATTATGTCTTTTGCAAAAACTTGGATGAAAGCGGAGATCATTATCCTAAGTAAAGTATCTCGGGAATGGAATAACACCACATGTACTCTCTAGTACTTGGGAGCTACACGATGGGCACATGGGCACAAAGACTTGTAAAGATCATTGGAAATCAAGAAGGGAGGAAGAGGTAAAAACTTACCTATCTGGTACAATGCACAGTATTCAGATAATGTTCTTATTGTTACAATTAATATTGACAAATTAATTCTTAAAATGTGGATTAAATGAAGTCAATAAATTTCATTTTTCATTAAATTTGTCATTAATCAGCAAGGATTATTTTGTTTTCAAAGTTTTTATTCTATTGTGTAATAAAACACTGTTACCCCAAGGAAATTATTTTTTTCTAGTAAATATGTTAATATTGCCTCCCCTCTCCTCACTCTCAACTGATTAAATGGCCTCTTATTTTACTGAGAAAACAGAATTTATCTTAAGAGACCTATCACAAACTCCTACTAGCACAGTTATCCATCTAATTGTAGCAGCACACCTGTAATTTAATGTACTCCAATTGTGGTTTTTGTTCCTGCAAATAACTTCTTTCTCTCCTATATCATCAATTTATCACTATATACTAGGTACTTAAACCACAAACATGTTGAA
This sequence comes from Mirza zaza, assembly GCA_008750895.1. Classification (NCBI taxonomy): domain Eukaryota; kingdom Metazoa; phylum Chordata; class Mammalia; order Primates; family Cheirogaleidae; genus Mirza; species Mirza zaza. The sequence goes on along the minus strand of VSMD01018300.1, from coordinate 15,464 downwards.
ATAGCTCACATCTTAAACAATAACAATATCAATACCAACAACAAAAACTGTCCTAAACCCCAAATCCCTTATCAGTTAGTTACCATTTCTTCACTTGTTGTCTCTGATAACCTCTGTAACAAACCTCCCTTCAAAAGTGTTATCTACACTCAACTCTTTTCACTTTTCTGTATCTCATTGTTTTCCAAAGGCACTTTAATTAGATTTTGTTTTCATCACTTCATTGAGACCTCAGATTTGCTATCCAGTGACCTATACATTTTTCAAATCCAGGGTCAATTCTCATTCTCATTTTATTTGGTATTTCTGCAGCAATTGACACAGCTGATCACTTTTCTTGAAGCATTTTCTTCATTTGGTTTAATCTGGGTAGGAACTTTCAGGTGCCTGATATCTGGGGAGCAGAGGAAGACTGGATAATGAGTTTAACCATGTGGCCAGTTATTTAGTCAATCATACTTAATGAAATCCTATGTAAAACACTAGAAAATGAAACTCAGGGGAGATTCCTTGATGAGTAACGTATCGGTGTAATGGGAAGGTGGCAAACTCTGATTCCATAGGGAAAGAAGCTCCTGTACTTGTAACCCTCCCAGATCTTGCCCTATGTATCTATTTACGTGGTTAGTCATTTGTAGTCTTTATAGCAAAATGGTCAGCATAAGCACAGTGCTTTCTGAGTCCTGTCAATTATTCTAGTGAATTTTAGATCTCAAGGGGGTATAGGAAGCCCCAAATTTGTAGTCAGCTAAACAGAAATGAGGATAACTTGGAAATTCTGCTTATGGCTGACATCTGAAGTAAAGGCAGTCTTGTTGGGGCCCTTGCCCTTTAATTTGTGGGATCTCATGCTAACTCCATGTAGGTAGTATTGAAAAAATTGAATTGTAGGACACTCAGTTGGTGTCTGAGAATTGGTGTCAGAATGTAATCAGCTACCCATAAAATCTTTGCTACAGAAGCTGACATCTATTTATTATAACATAAAAATTGTTGACACCAATTGATTTTGGATGTGTGAAGTCAACACTAATTTGCTATGTTTCTTTTTTTATTTCATTGTCCAATGAATTAACTGTTAAATTTTGTCTTGTGTGGATTCTAATTTGTATAGAAGTGAGCACTATATTAATATTAAATTAATGTTAAATAGCAGCAACATTAAAACCACATAGACCTTGTAAGTAATTTACAAAGTGTGAGTTACCACCCCTTGATTTAAGTGAACTTTAAATATTTTATGTGTTTAAAGGTTTGAGGATTTTTACTATCAATGCTTATGAGAACAAGTGCTAAGCTTTTAGTTAAAAGATAGTGTTAAATCCCAAGTGGGGAAGAAGAATGAATGGAATAATAGACAAAGAAGGGAATATATTTTAAAATTGTTTTCAATTTTCTCGAGAATTTAAATCTCAAGAGGAAATCAGCATAGAATACCCATTACACGTTGTTTCAATTAGAATCAACTAAAGACAGGATGGTTGTCTTCATCAGGCATTAAATATTGTATACAAGACTAGTATTTTAATTGTAAAAAGCTTATTAGTTATATGGTCTTCCACTTAAAGTTGTATATGAATATCGTGCCATATTAGATGCTGCCATTACTCAGAATTAACTGTGCAAAAGCAAATTATGTAACCCAAACATTTGCACCCCCGTAATCTGAAATTGAAAAAAATTAAGAGAAAAATAAAGTTTGAGTAAATGTGCTTTATTTCAGCAAGTACATTGGCTCTCAACAGGCAGGTACTTGTTATATATGCATTAAGCTACCCATAAATCAAATGCCATGCCCAAAAGTGTGCACTATAATCACAACATGTTCCCCTTATCATGTTTATGTCATATGTTCTATCTTCTGCCCTGCTGTCTTTGCCATTTAGGAACATAGATTGATTCTGGACTTAATTTGATGACTTGGCTATATTTCATTTAATTATAAAAGAAGTACATATTCTTTGAGATAAACTAGATCCAGAAAGCACTCTATTGCTGCCATCCAGAAATGGGGTGTTGATATTTATTATATATGGATGAAAAGGGGCACTAGACCTGACTCATGGATGCTCCAGCACTATGCTGTAGTGTGTTCATTTTCTATGGCTGCCGTAACAAACTGTGTGGCTTAAATTATAGATACTTATTGTTACACAGTTCTGGAGGCTGGCTGTCTGAGATGAAGTTGTTGGCAGGGCCATGCTTCCTATGAAGGCACTAGGGAAAGAGTTGTTTTAGTTCTGTCTTCTAGCTTCTTGTAGTTCTTTGGCTTTTGGTAGCATAACTCTAATCTTCGCATTGCCTATATGTGTCCAAATTTTCCCTTCTTATAAGGACAACAGTTATAATGGAAAAAGGTCCTAACCTACTTCAGTATTGCTTTATTATAACTTAACTAATTATATCTGTAATGATGCTATTTCTAAATAAGGCCACATTCTGAGATTCTGGGAGATAGGTCTTCAACATATGAATTTTGGGTGACACAATTCAACCAGTGACATCTACAAATTAATAATGATAGCTGCCACTTTGAAGATGTGTTATGTTTTAGGTCCTACATTTAGATATGTTTGCGGGGTATCTCATTTGATTCCTACAACCACAATATGATTTAGTTGTTATTAATTCCCACATCTTATGAATGAGGAACTGAGTCTCAAAGAACCTGAGCCCAAGTTAGCAAGTGACTGAGCCAGGATTGAAACCCAAGTAATCTTTTACTAGAACATCCACTATTAACCATTATACATTTCTGAAAACATACTGGAGTATATTTTCCTTTGGACTCTGATGCAACACACAGCCCATTCCTTCCCTGGAAAATCCATGCTACTTGGTGCACAACCAGACAATGGCTACACCATCCAAAGGTTAAGGATTTTACAGTACATAATCTAGGAGTGCTAATTTTTTTTTGTGGCATTTTCTTTTGCATCCTGGAATTATCTAATTTTCCCAACCAGGGTATACACTCCTCTAGATCAGGGATTATGTCTTCTACTTCTTTTTTTTCTATTACATGGAGACTAGCACAGTGTTGACTCTCAATAACTAGTTGTTGGGAGAAAAATGTACCATAAAACAACCTGTCCTGATAATTTTTACTTTAATGGGTTGAAGACTTATTTTTAAAATCTCCATAGAAAACTGAATCTGTAGCAGCAATAATACCTAATACTTTTTTTCAACAACGGTGCCCCGATGTCAAGCTTTGCAATTTACTGAGTTTGGGCCTTAAGCCATGATTTCCCCACTGACCAGTCATGGAGAAATCTACACTGATTAGATTAAGATGTTTAGCAATAACTCTTTGATTTGATTTGATTAGAAGGTACATTTCTTCAGGCAAAAATTCATCATTTTTTTGCATAATATCAGGTAAATTTCAGAATATCAGGTAAAATTGCTAATTATCATAATATTGCTATAGTATTATATACATATTATATAATATAATATAATTATATAATATATAATATAATTATATAATATATAATGTATATAATTATAATTATATAATATATATAATATAATATATAATTATAAAATGTATAATATATATTATACATTATGTATATAATATATAAACATTATATAATATTACTACAATAATAATTAGCTATTTTACCTTTAAATGAGTGTTATTTACCTCACTAGATTTCCATGAAGGAAAGGTTTACGTGAATCAGGTAAAATAAAGGAAAGGCATTACAAATACATTCAATATCACCTGGGTTTTAGTGTTGCTGATTAATTTGTCCATGAATTCATTTTGAGACCATATAGGACTTACTCACATTTTTAGAGCCTCATCTTCTCCACCTGTAAAGAAAGAATGCTACCAATTGCCCTGCTTATCTCAAAGGGCTCTGTAAATGATGAAGCATAATGAAGCACACACAGAAGAAATTTAAAAATTATTGCTTTATTAAAACCCATCTTTAATATTTTGAGTCTTTTGAGGAATAATCTGATTTTTAAAGTTCAGATATCAGATAAAGAATATTGGGATGAAAAACACTTCAGCTTTGCAAAAAAAAAAAAAAAAAAAAAAAAAACAGCAAAAGAAAAAGAAATCACACAGGGCACCTACACAGATTCTTAAAATGTGTTTGGGTCATAAAGAGGGAGATGCATACTGACTGACTCCGTAAAGTTGGAGGCCAGACTCACCTATAATTTGAAGTAAAGGAAAGGGTGTTCAAACAGGTTATACTTATCATACCATGCAGAGAGACAGATAAAAAAGGAAAAACAGCAGCTACCACAGATATGAAGTTTAGGACATAGCTCTAAGGTTATTCCTAAATTCAGGAAAATTAATGTTAATACAAAATGAATAAATATATTTTAAAATTCCATTTTTCCAGTATTACTAAAGCCACTCTGTTGTTTGTTTTTCCCAAAATTTCTACTGGCAGCATACAGATTATTATCCTACATAAAAAATGAGGCAGCTGAAACTCATTGAGAGGAAATGATTTGCAAAAATCATCACAGATTGCTGCTAATGGAAGAACAAATCTAGAACTCTATTTTAGAAGCAGATTTACCTCAATTTATATTTAGAAAGGAGATTTGTAGTGGAATTATAGAGTTGTAGCATTGAGAAAGACTACAAGGCCCAAACAAGCACATAAGCTCATCCCCCTGCTACAATGGCCCCTCAAAATGTTGGTAGTCTTCTGATTTTAATTTCTGGAGTCCTCAGGAGATTTTCAAAAATGTTAAGTATTTTCTTCTCCTCCACACAGAACTAGAAGACTAAGAAAACCATGAATTTTGTGGTAGTTTTGCCAAAAAGGGACCATGTGTGTATACTCTCCTTTATTTCTGCCTCAGTACTATTTTTCTTACAACAGTCTCTGTGTTTCTATTTATGGTGCTATTATATGCTGATAAATTCCTCTCAACAGAGGGGTATTAATAATTTAAATCATCTTTTGGTTCAGCAAAATAGCCCTTTGTCTCTCATTAGTTTAATCAGCCATTTTAAAATTGAATACAGGAAAAAATAGCAAAGTACTTGTTTTTGGAATATTACTTGCCAGAATTGTTAAATTGAAGATTTTGAATGAATTCCACATTTTAGAAACTTATCAGAACCTAAAAGGAACCATATTCATATTGCATATTAATGGAGTAACCACATAGTCCTTAACTAAACTAAGAGGCATTAGAGAACGAAAGAGGGCACTAACCAAATAGGATGCTAAGGCAACAGGCATAATTTAGGACTGTCACCCTACATATAAATGAGTATAAAACTTAAGAAGAACATATTCAGACAGAGTCCGTATAATACATGTTCGTCATTATACTTGAGAATCTGGACTCTTTTAAAGAATTTGAAGAAAGCTATGGACCTTCTCAGAAGACTGCAGACAGGCTTATACAGATAGCATTTTAGTGTAGGGATCAATAGATTTGGCCCAGGGGCCAAATCCAGCTCACAGCCTGTTTTGCTAAATAAAATTTTATTTGGACATAGTCACACCACTGATTTATGAATTTTTTATGGTTCACTTGCACTGCAGTGGCAGGGGTGAGTAGTTGCAACAGTAACCCAGTAGGTGGCAAAGGTGAAAATATTTATTATCTGGCCTTATATAGAAAAAGTTTGCTAACTCTTATTTTAGAGAATTATTTATATTATTTATAATAAATACTGGGCTAACAGTAAAAATATTAAGCCTAGTTAATTAAGTGGAAAGTCATATATTTAGGTTAAAAATAATTAATTTCATAAAAACAAAATTTAGGAGACTCATCCTAAAAGCATGCACCGGGGAGTTTAGTCGACAAGGTCAATACAAACCAAATAGCATATCATCACTTCCCATAAAATTCATGCTATCTTTGGCTACACAAATAAACATATAGAGTTAAGATCAAATCTGGAATGTTGAGGCAAACAGAGATAGGAGGCTAGGTTGATAAAATGTCTGTTCCTCTATTGCATGAAGGACTATGAAAACGCTTGAAGCTCTGAATTAAAGGGGGAGGGGGGTATGGGCAATATATATAACCTTAACATTTTTACCCCCATAATATGCTGAAATTAAATATATATATGTATATATATACATATATATATATATGTGTGTGTGTGTTTGTGATAAAAAGGAATAAAAAAGAAAACTGTCTCCCAATATTTGAAAGGGCTGGCATATGCATAAGTGATTAGAATGGGCATATTAACTAGACTAGATGATGAAAGCATGTGCCACCAATTTTTCAATCTGTCTTCTCACTCAAAGAATCTATGATCCCACACGTTAAGCAAATAGATGAAGGGACTGTCTGACATGATGTTTCCTCTTGTAGTTTAAGATATCCAATGAAACAAAGCTATATTTGTAAATATCCTAAAACAATCCTCTTAGTTCTCTGAAATGTAAAATTATTTTCAGTTAAAAGAGTGCAAATGAGAAAAGAGGAGAAGAAAAGAGAGCAATACTTTTTATTTTTTATGTATGAACATACTGTCATTCAAGAAATATATAATACGAGGTGGAGTAGATACAGCAGGAACACAGCTATGGTTCTTATCCTCTATGGTGAACAGACTGATGGGAAAGATACATATTGAATGAGGAATGACAAAAGTGATGGGAACTACAAATGATAAATGACAAAAGTTATCGGAAAATAGCATGTGATAGCCCATGTAAGAGGGCCTTAGAAGTGGATGATAGTGAATGAGGAGACTTCTTGAAGAAGTGACACAGCAGAGACCTGAGTTGGGAATGAGAGGGATGAGTATGGGGACAGAAAAGTATTTCTGGGGAGGACGAAGAGGAAAGACATCTTGACTTGTCTTGTTCCCAAATGAAAGTAGGCTAGTCAATAAGTATTAAATCCAATAATACCAACCCAGATGATCTACCACTGAAGGTTTTTTTTTTATTTTTTAATCTTTTATTTTATTATTTTTATTTTTATTTCGGCATATTATGGGGTACAGATTTTAAGGTTTCAATAAATGCCCTTTCTCCCCTCCCCCCACAAGTCTGAGTTTCCAGCATGACCATCCCCCATATGGTGCACATCTCACTTATTATGTATGTATATACCCGCCCCCCTCTCCCCTGCCCAATACCTTATTATTGTAGTACCTATGTGTCCACTTAGGTGCTGCTCAGTTAATACCAGTTTGCTGGTGAGTATATATGGTGCTTGTTTTTCCATTCTTGTGATACTTAACTTAGTAGTATGGGTTCCAGCTCTACCCAGGAAAATATAAGATGTGCTATATCACCGTTGTTTCTTAGAGCTGAATAGTACTCCATGGTATACATATACCACATTTTATTAATCCACTCTTGGAATGATGGGCACTTGGGCTGTTTCCACAGCCTTGCAATTATGAATTTTTCTACTGTAAACATTCGAGTGCAGGTGTCTTTTTTGTAGAGTGTCATTGGATCCTTTGGGTAGATGCCCAGTAATGGGATTGCTGGATCAAATGGTAGATTCACTTGTATCACTTTAAAGTATCTCCAAATTGCTTTCCACAGAGGTTGAACTAGTTTGCAGTCCCACCAGCAGTGTAGGAGTGTTCCTCTCTCTCAGCATCCACGCCAGCATTTGTTATTTGGAGACTTTTTGATAAAGGCCATTCTCACTGGAGTTAAGTGATATCTCATTGTGGTTTTGATTTGCATTTTCCTAATGATTAGAGATGTTGAGCATTTTTTCATATGTTTGTTGGCCATTCTTCTGTCTTCTTTAGAAAAGTTTCTGTTCAAGTCTTTTGCCCACTTTTTAATAGAGTCATTTGATTTTTTTCTTGCTGATTGTCGTGAGTTCTAAGTATATTCTAGTTATCAGCCCCTTATCGGATGCGTAGGATGCAAAAATTTTCTTCCATTCTGTAGGTTGTCTGTTTAGTTTCATGACTGTTTCTTTGGGTGTGCAGAAGCTTTTTAGTTTGATCATGTCCCATTAATTTATTTTTGTTGCTGCTGTGATTGCCTTCGGGGACTTTTTCATAAACTCTTTGCCTAGGCCGATGTCTAAGAGAGTGATTTCAACATTTCCCTCTAGAATTCTAATAGTTTCATACCTTAGGTTTAAGTCTGTTATCCAGCGTGAGTTGATTTTTGTGAGAGGTGAAAAGTGTGAGTCCTGCTTTAGCCTTCTACAAGTGGATATCCAGTTTTCCCAGCACCATTTATTGAAAAGGGATTCTTTTTCCCAGCATATGTTTTTATCAATATTGAGGTAAGAAATACTCATGTTACATTAGCATTCAACCAATTCTTTTGAATCACTACTTTAGGGCCTGATATAAACTCCTTTATTTAATTTATTTTTTCCCTGATGACTACTTTGAGTTTTTTTTTTTTTTTTTTCTCAAAGTATTACAGGGTACAAACTGGTTTTGGTATTCTGGTTACATGAATCACTTTTATAATGCTTGAGTCATAGCTATAAGAGTACCCATCACCCAGATATTGTTCATTGTACCCATTAGATATGTTTTTGCCCATCCCCTCCTCCTGCCTCCCCAGGTTAATTTCTGTTGAGTTTTACTTCCCTCTATATACACGTGTGCTCGTTGGTTAGTTCCAATTTAGTAATGAGTACATGTGATGTTTGTTTTTCCATTCTATTTTAAATATATTAGAGAAAGAAAAGGGCCTTAGATTGCATCTTTCTCACTACAGATTTCTATGCAGCAATTGAAAAATTGGTGGAACATGCTTTTAATCATTATGAATCTATGTTTTGTTCAAATCAATTGGATAAGACATTCCCTACCATTTTCTATATAAGAGATATAATAATGAGCTTAGATTAATTACTGTATATGATATTTCAACACAGGCACCTTTAACAAAAGATCTGCTAAGGGACTAATGAAAAAAAGCCTGGTAATGTTATTTAAAAATCCTAATCTAAGAGGAATATATTCATATTGTTTATAGTTAAAAATCTTCTAGTGACTTGAAAATTCAAGATTAACAATATCTTGTATCGAAAGATCTTGACAGCACCCACTGTGGTTGCCTTTTGGTGTCCATGAGAGATTGGTTCCAGAGCCTCTCTCAAATACCAAAATCCACAGATGCTCAAGTCTCTGATATAAAATGGCATAGTATTTTCATATCACCTGTGCACATGCTCCTGTGTATTTTAAATCCTCTGTAGATTACTTAAAATACCTAATAACATGTAAATGTTATATAATTAGTTGCTATACTGTATTGTTTAAGAAAAATGGCAAGAAAAATGTCTGCGAATATTCAGTAAAGATGCATTTTTTTGTAATATATTCAATGAGTGGTTGGTTGAATCCATGGATGTGGAAACCATGTATATAGAAACCCAGCTGTATTTCTTATTGTCCCAAATAGACAGAGGAGTTGCAGTATGATTTTGAGTCATGTGATGTGGATGCAAATCTTAATGTGCTCATATATGCCCTATTTCTTGGAAAAACTTCCATTTAGTATCAAACATAGTTCAAGCTTCAGAATTTCATGCTCTAGCCACCATGAGGAGAATGAGTCACTCACCACCATCTTTCTGAAGGTGTCTGGCCTGGCCTAGTTCTGCACTTTTACACTACCAGGTTTGTCATGTATTCAGTATTAAACAGTCCAGTAGTCTCACTTTCTGCCTAGTAGAAGGAAAATTAAAAACCAGAGAATTTCATATTTAAATGGTTAGGAAATAAAATAACTCTTCATAACATAAAGCTATAAAATCTACAAAGTCAAACAGTAAGTGCATATTATCTGTTGAAACATGAATAGTCAAACGTGAAAAAATCAATATTTATTTTTCACCCCTTCTTACCTCCCACTACAGATAGTGAACACTGCTGCTTTGCTCATTATCACTATCCTGAACCCTTTTTTCTTTCTCTCTCTCTTTTATTTTTGCTTTTGTTCTCAACCCATTCCTGAATTCAGGAAGTCTTCTGTCCCAAGTACTTTCCCCTTATTTCTGATCTTGACATTGGTCTTCTGAGACTCACCTTGACACTTTTCCTTGGCTTGGAGTTGAAATATCTCACCAACTATGATTTTAGCTCCTAGGAGTTGCCACTGGTATCCTACCCTAACAGTGGTTTATGTGGTATCATTCCCATTAGGTTTAACCCTGGCACCTGAGGTAGAGATAACAAATGAAAAAAATATATATATATAATAAAATAAAAATTATTTATTTTATACACACACACACACACACACACACACACACACATATATATATATATATATATATATAATCCCTCCTCCTGCCAAAAGAATACACTGTTCTAGAATATGTCTGGGATTTTTTAAATCAGTTATGGTAAGATGTGCAGATATGGAAATGATTGTCATGAGAGAAGAAACTTTTATACTCACAGATTTCTAGCAGAAGAAGATATTCCAAGGCACATAGAAGGGAAACCCCAGAGTAGTCAGGAGATAGAGGAAGTAAGAGGGAAATGTGGGCAACAGCCTTTATTGTGGTTTTGTGAGGTATGGTAAGCAGTTTGAATAATTTCAGAGGGCTCTGAGGCACAGGGGCTGTCACTAGCTATCTGGTACCTGGCCTTGGGGTTATTTGGATAAGTAAATAGAGGCCGAGTATGAGAGCCCCAGGAGAGCTCAGATAAAGCAGGTGGTCATGGTATGGACTTTAGATTGGTTGGTTTGCATGTGAAAGGCACACTCACAGTCAAATTGTTTACTATTTGTAGGAACTGGTTAACCCTGAGAGGGGCAGTCCCTCCAGGATTCCCAAGATTCCAGATGTCCAAGCGTAGGAAATACATTGTTAAATACATATACTTGCAGTGAAACATGTTAGATTTATTTCTCATTACAGCAAAGAAAAACACATACCATGTGGGAAAATGGAGTGTCTCAATAAGCGAGTATTAGAAAGAATATATTATGAGTTTGGGTTGTGGTTGGCTGACTTGGAGAAGTATCTAAGGTAGCAAGGGTTTTCTTTATACTAGATGCTGGCAGAAAGCAGGAGTGAAGGAAATCTACTGCTGTTTATCTCAATAAATCTTTTCTGTAGTGAGGAGAGAAACCAATACAAATATAAAGCTATAATTGGTAAAGAAGCAATAGTCACTTATTTTGGCTAAGAGAGTGCTTCGTTATTTTGTGGGTGGCACAGTGAACTTGATTTTGTCTGTGCTAGACAAAATTATGAAGTGGTCTTGCTTTGTCTTATTTAATTGCAGTCTCAAAATAACCTTGTCTGAACTTGAAATTCTGTTGAAACTGTTTATGTCTAATAAAAAATATCCCAGAAAAATATAAACAGTGTGTGATAGGATCACAAATTAATTGTGTTTTCTTCATTATACCTTAATACCTTTTAAAATTTTGATTCTTAAAAGTGAGCATGTATTAGTTTTATAGTCAGAATGATCATTTTTAAGAACAAAACAAACGTAAAAGTAAAGAAATTGTGAACACAGGTTGATACCAGGTATTGAGACATTTTGGATAATTTCCCAATATAATTCATTTAATTTCTTTTCTTTTTTTTTTTTTTTTGAGACAGAGTCTCACTTTATTGCCCAGGCTAGAGTGAGGGCCGTGACGTCAGCCTAGCTCACAGCAACCTCAAACTCCTGGGCTCAAGCGATCCTTCTGCCTCAGCCTCCCAAGTAGCTGGGACTACAGGCATGTGCCACCATGCCCGGCTAATTTTTTCTATATATATTAGTTGGCCAATTAATTTCTTTCTATTTATAGTAGAGACGGGGTCTCACTCTTGCTCAGGCTGGTCTCAAACTCCTGAGCTCAAAGGATCCGCCCACCTTGGCCTCCCAGAGAGCTAGGATTACAGGCTTGAGCCACCGCGCCCGGCCTCATTTAATTTCTTGAGCCGCAAGCTTGTGTAAGGTAGAATGAGGTCAGAGCAAGTATAGGCCATGTTTCACAAAATGTTCCCTTGGGGCAAATAGAGTGTAATTTCTTATAAAAAATAATTTTGTAATATTTTTTTTTTTTTTTCCTAATGAAAAAAGAGATCATACTAAGGATAGGGATCATGAGGGAAAATGAGCATCTCTTGCTCTAGGTAGTGATACCAAAGAAAGTAATTATTTTAAAAGGTCAAGAAAAGAAGTGATTTACTTATCAAAAATGTTTAATTATACAGTAATAATTTGCAATTATGTTTCAGGAATAATCGTTAGTCTCACAAGTGTACCATTCCTATCCCAAAAGCTGAAGGTATAAATGAAAAATGTTATTGATACCACCTACACCTTTCAATTTTTATGGACCAACATTTCTTAATATTGGAAATTAGAAAAAGGGGAGTGATCATTTTTATTGAAATATTAACATTGAAGGTTCACAAAACGAATAGTTGAAGAGAAAATAGACACCAAGCAACTGTTAGGGTCTGCTAGTTTTCTTAGTAAGCCATGTGTATAAATGAAGGGGAAATGAGAAAATGATGGTGGTCACATGCTGGAACTCTAGAGTCTCACTGCATAACACTTTACAGGCTGTAAAAGTATTAAATCTAATTCAGGTTTTATTCATGGAAGCCTTAAAACAGGGGCCTCAATAAATTTACATTAAAGACATATTCAGAGCCACTCTAGAGGACCCTGAACTATAACACTATTTAACATTATAACATTTTACAGTTTACAAAGCCACATCCACATATATTCTTCTACACTTTCTGCATACCAACTCTGTATAGAGGGGAAAAAAAAAGTATTATTCTAATTTCTCAGTAAAGAAACTAATCCTGAAAAAAAATCCTTATGGATTTCCCAAGGTAACCCAATTGTTAAGTGGTAGAAAGAAAATTCAGATACAGGCTTTCTGATAACATGCGTTGGGCTCAATTTACTTCTCTGCAGAAGAGGGAGAGTCGCATCTAAAAATCTCCAAATAGATAGTAATAAAATTCATCAAAAGGGGCGGTGTCTACCACCTGGAGATTAAATCCATTTTGAAACAACTTTAATGTTAACCTTTGCTGAGTTAATCTGTTGTGTTTAACCTATTTAATGGACTTTTCATTATAATCCAGAATATACTGGTCCTTTTAATTATGATACTTTCCTAGAAAGATTTGGCATAAAGCTATCACATGTAAACAAATCTTATGTGTGTGGAAAAAGGAAAAAAGTGATCAAATACTTATGCAAAGTTTATTACTAATACATACCTGGTGTTTCACCAGTATATATTAATAGTATAAATATGTACATTGTACATATATGTATAATATGTTAATCCTCACAAGTAGTGATAAGAAATGAGTATTTTTATTATCCCCTTTAATGCAGATGAAGAAACTTAAACCTACAAAAGTTATGTAATTTGTCCTAGATCATAATGCTAGTAAATGCTAGAGTTAGGATTCAAAGATGGATGTTTGCGTTTCCAAAGACCGTGCTGTTTTCAGTATACAATTCTATATAAACATAAGAACTTGTGTTTGCAAAGTACTGTTATATTTCTGAAACTACTTTTATGAAAACAGTGTAATACACACTACTCCTTCAATATATCTAACAATTTCTTCCTAAATATAGGTTCAGGAGGCATTATCCTCATTGACAGACTGGTAACTTAAGAGACAGAGTAGTGACCCACCCAAAGTCTCATAGGCATACAATTGATAGGGCTAAGACTCAATAGGCCCTATTCTGTTCTTTTGGTATTTAAATCATGTTATGCAAGACAGAAAGATAATCAATAAAAGAAAACAAGTCAAATGATATAAAATGCCAAAAAGAAAAAAGGAATTTTAAAGATAGAAACACTACGCACGAAATCATCAACAGAAATCAATGAGGGCAATAATTTTTAAATGATTTCAATAAAATATTTAGAAAGAGAAAGAATATATTAATCACAATATTTTTATTTCAAAACATTTAGCAGGTACAAATGTTTTTGGTTATATAGATTGCTTTTGTAATGCTTGAGACGCTGTGATAGGCATGCCTGTCACGCAAATAGTGTTCATAATACCCATTAGATAAGTTCTTGTCCCTCCATTCCTCCCTCCCCAACCTGCTTGATTTCCATTGTGTTTTACTTCCCTCTGTGTACATGAATGCTCATCAGTTAGCTCCAATTTAATAGTCAGTACATGTGGTGTCTCTTTTGCCATTTTTTAGATACTTCACTTAGTATAATGTTCTCCAGTTCCACTCAAATTTTTGCAAAAGGTATTTTTTTTTATTTCGGCATATGATGGGGATACAGATTTTAAGGTTTCAATAAATGCCCTTTCCCCCCCTCCCCCCACAAGTCTGAGTCTCCAGCATAACCATCCCCCAGACGGTGCACTTCTCACTCATTATGTAGGTATCTACCCATCCCCCCCGTCCCCCTGCCCAATACACTATTATTGTAGTACCTACGTGACCACTTAGGTGTTGCTCATTTAATACCAGTTTGCTGGTGAGTATATGTGGTTCTTGTTTTTCCATTCTTGGGATACTTCACTTAGTAGTATGGGTTCCAGCTCTAACCAGGAAAATATTAGATGTGCTATATCACCATTGTTTCTTAGAGCTGAATAGTACTCCATGGTATACATATACCACATTTTATTAATCCATTCTTGGATTGATGGGCACATGGGCTGCTTCCACAGCCTTGCGATAATGAATTGTGCTGCTATAAACATTCGAGTGCAGGTGTCTTTCTTGCAGAGTGTCATTGAATCTTTTGGGTAGATGCCCAGTAATGGGATTGTTGGGTCAAATGGTAGATTTACTTGTATCGCTTTAAGGTATCTCCAAATTGCTTTCCACAGAGGTTGAACTAGTTTGCAGTCCCACCAGCAGTGTAGGAGTGTTCCTCTCTCTCTGCATCCATGCCAGCATTTGTTGTTTGGGGTCTTTTTGATAAAGGCCATTCTCACTGGAGTTAAGTGATAGCTCATTGTGGTTTTGATTTGCATTTCTCTGATGATTAGAGATGGTGAGCATTTTTTCATATGTTTGTTGGCCATTCTTCTGTCTTCTTTAGAAAAGTTTCTGTTCAAGTCCTTTGCCCACTTTTTAATAGGGTTATTTGATTTTTTCTTGCTGATTTTCGAGAGTTCTAAGTATATTCTAGTTATCAACCCTTTATCGGATGCGTAGGATGCAAAAATTTTCTCCCACTCTGTAGGTTGGCTGTTTACTCTCATAACTGTTTCTTTGGCTGTACAGAAGCTTTTTAGTTTGATCATGTCTCATTTATTTATTTTTGTTGCTGCTGTGATTGCCTTTGGGGACTTCTTCATAAACTCTTTGCCTAGGCCAATGTCTAGGAGAGTGTTTCCAACATTTTCCTCTAGAATTCTAATAGTTTCGTACCTTAGGTTTAAGTCTGTTATCCAGCGTGAGTTGATTTTTGTGAGAGGTGAAAGGTGTGGGTCCTGCTTTTGCCTTCTACAAGTGGCTATCCAGTTTTCCCAACACCATTTATTGAAAAGGGATTCTTTTCCCCAGCATATGTTTTTGT
>VSMD01018293.1:0-34482 GCA_008750895.1 Mirza zaza | reverse complement strand
TATTTGTCTTTGCAACCCCAGAGAGAAGCGCAGTGCCCATCATAAAGTAGGTGCTTGGTAAAAATTGAGTGAATGTCTACCTCCAGACGCGGAGCATGCTGCCGTGAAGGCCCGCTGTGGCTGGAAGAGAATGTAGTACTTTCTGGCTGAGATAGGTCTCCAGGAGCCTTCTGGGTCCACCTTCTCTGGTGGTTTACATCCATTTTACAAGGTCAAGTTCTTTCCCGGTTTCCAGCTCCTGCATTCAAGTGAGCCCATGCCATATTCTCAGCACATTCTTGATTCTAGAACCACCAGGTCTAGCGGCATCCACTACTTTGTCTAAATTATCCACAGGCGTCTGAAGCAAGGGTGTAGCATACCGGGTGTGGCTTGTGGATGTCTCCCTGACTCTGGACTGACAGGTTCTGGGATCCTACCTGTCCCGTGAGGTAGGTGCTGGGAAACAAAACTAGCTTTCAACATGTGGGTGACCAAACAACTGATAATTATCAAAACCTAAAGAAAAAAACATGATGAGAAGCTCTAAAGTCTAAACATAGAACTAACTGAGGAAACAGAGCTAATTCAAGAAATACTTTAAAGTGAGTAAATTTAATGCTCTCAGATTTGGGAGAATGCTGCGGTCATGGGATGGGAGACGCTTGGAAAATACAGTGGCCGTTGACATCCTGAAATGTTGTCACCCTTGACAATGCCCAAGTAAACTTACAGAGACTAAAGTTGATCAGCGAACAGGGGACGATTGCTGAAGGAAAAGCCTAAGAGTCTTTCCACAGTTGCTGGATGGTGGTTAAAAGTACAAGCAAGTTGCTTAAAGTCACAAAGTTAACCAACAGGGAAACAAGTGACGGGAGGAACTCAGAGGATGGGGAAGGAAGGGTGAGAGGTGGTGTAAACACACTGAATCCTCATCCCTCTTAGCAAAAATCTCATGGCTAAAACCCAGATATCTAGAAATAGGCCAATTAATTAAACATGGGAGCACCTATCAGCTAAGGGTGGCAAAAGCTTTTTTTCTTTGTATGTGTCGTATTTTCTGATTCTTCTCACAATAAAATGGGTTATCTGTTTAATAAGAATAAATAAAAATATGTGACACATAAGTGGAGTGGCATCAGGCACGCATCTTGCCCCCCTGCATAAGTTCATGTACGTAGGCAAAGACAGGCAGGGAGGGAAGGAGAACGACAAGGAGTACGACAGAGAAACACCACTTCAGTTGTGTCGTGGGGCTGCCTCCATGGCGGCTCTGCTGTGGCACTGTCTGGGGTCGGCCCAAAGTGAGTGTGAGACAGGAAGTGGAAGCCCCTCCTCTGGCTCTGGGTCTCAGATGTTTGCCACACTTCGTGGATCCCGATGTTCGGAGATAAGAGTTTTAGTGATACACGGTGTGCTCAGCACTGACTTCAGGGCACTGATAGCACCCACAGTCATCCGTGTGCAGATACAGATCGAACAGGTGGAGCTATCAGTGGGGTGGAACTGGCCTCCAACTGGCACTTCACACCTGTGCCCGGGGATGGCTTTTCATTGCCCTGTGCAGATTAACTATCAGCAACTGTCACGGCGCTATCTGTAGCCGGACTCTCCCAGGGCAGGCAGAAAACTCCTTTGTTTATCCCCCACCCTCTCTGTTGCTCCTTCAAACCAACTCTTTTTCCCTCTTTCCTGCCTGTGTATGAAGTCGGGAGCAGGTCTCTCAACATTGTTGGCCCTTTCAGTCACAAAACCAGTCTCGTTTCATAATTAAATTTCCTATCCAGCTGGATTCTGAGATGGTCTAGCTGGAGGCGACCCCAGCGTGGGTCTGCCACCGGCTGGGAAGCCTACAGAGGGAAGGATATGTGGTAGCCCCATCCCTGTGCTTCCCTCTGATGGAGGGGCTGTCTTTCCCCAGCTGGTCCTGTTGGAATCGGCACCTGGATGGATGCCGACTGCTGGCCCTCTCTCCTGTTGGGCACCTGCTGGGGGCGAGAGTGGTGTCTGTCCTCGGGCTGGCCCTCTCAGCCTCCTGGGGAGGCTTCCTCACTCCCAGGCAGTCTGCCTTGGTGTGACCCCTCTGGGATGAGCCCAGGCTGGCTCCTCTCTACAGAGTCTCCAACTTTACCCTCCGGGTGAGTGGTCAGCACTCCCACCACAGAGCGCTCCAGCCTTTGGTCTTAGCAGATGAGGACTGAAAGACTCTTTTCTTCCCAAACCCTAGGGGACATGATGTCCAGCTCTCCGGGGATCCTTACGAAGTCCAAATCACTTAGCTTGAGGTGAGGGAAGCATAACATGCCCCCAAAATATTCCTCACCCCCAACCTCCTCCACCAACCCCTACTCTGAGGATTTCATGGGTGACGTAGCAGAACCGACTCCACAGTCCCCGCACTCTCTGCTTTAGGATACACCTTAGGAGGTGGCATCTACTGGATTGTTCTCAGCCACCAGGACTCCTGCCAGAACCGCAAGATATAAAGAACCCAGTTTTGCCTCCTGTTACACCTAGAGGGTTTCCCCAGAGTTTAGGTTCTCAAACGAATCTGTCAGTATGGGCAGCTCCTTATTTAAGGTACGACATAGGCTCAGACTCATCTGTGAATATATGAACGGAGAGGTGAGGCAGACTGGGTTTGCGTGAGGGCACCTGACAGAATGAGAATGAAGGAGGGGGCAGGAGAGGAGACTTGGAAAAAGAGACATCTGTCTGAGAAGGGTCCCCACCCTCATGGCGTGGGTCTCATCTGAGCCCACTGGAGACACATGCTGAAGACAATGGCATCCCTATAGATGCAGTGAGACCAGGGCAGTGGACACCAACAACAAGGGCCTCGCTGGAAGAATACGATGGGTTCACACACACCTGTGTCTCTGGAAATGACCAGGAAAGACTCTAAGGGGGCCTGGAAACCTGGTGTTAGTGAATAGGATGAAGCTGGAAAAATCAGAGCCACCCTTAATGATGTCACAACATGGACCACACAGGCCAGTGAAAGCTGGGAACACAGAGGCTATACTTTTAGGGTCTTAACACAATATTAAGTTAAAAACCTTTCACCTGCCTATTTCCTTTAGCATACAAGATGCTAAGTGAAAGGATGACATTGCTAGTAAATCATCTAACATAAAAACATCAATGCACACAGAGAGTGCTGGACCCCATCGCTTGCTTCTTGCTTGACCACCTGTGGCTTAACTTGTCTTTTATAAGGGCTTGTTTTGCAGAACTGGAAGAGTACTAAACAAACAGAAAATGGAATGTAGCCCCTCAGCATCTGCCAGACTGCATCCTGAAAAGTCAGATAAAACCAGCCCAATAGAAAACAACTGCTCTGGGAAACAACCACCTTTCATTATCATTTTGCAACAACTATTCTGCTCTCTAGAACCCCAGTAAAAGCCCAAGCCGCTCATCCTTGGGGTTGGCATTCTTTCTTCCTTTCATGCTGTGCCCTTTCCTTCCTTGGAAAGTAAAATAAACTTCTTGCTTCAGAATCTATCTTTGAGTCAAGGATTCTTTCTTAACCCATGGTACAAGCACCTCAACCACTAAGTCTAGGAAGCACCCTTGCAAGCTGGTGTCCTTGGAGAGATATTGTCGTTTGGCACCTTGGGCACAAGAGTTGGCTCCACTGTTCTTAGCACCCCCATCTCTTTCTGGGCATTATTTTAACTTCCTTTTTTCACAGCAATAAGCTAGAGCTCCCTTATTCCCTGTGTCAAAACATGTTTTAGTGAAAGAACTCCCATAGTAGATTAATATGTGTCATAACTGTTCAGAAATTTCAGCTTCTGCAAAAATGGGTTTAAACTTTTCTCCAGGGGAAACTGAGGTATCGGTTCCAGGTGACTCTCAGCTGACCTAAACAACCCTGAATTTTTGTTTTCAAACAGTCTCAAATTGGTCTCTACGTGTGATGACAACGGAAAAAAAGGTAAGTGCTATACATTTAAATTATACATTTGGTTAAAAATTATTGCAGTACGTTGAGACTTTGCTAACCTCTGTTGGACTTTAGACTCTTAGGGTCTGAACCTCCACTTCAAATGCACAGAAAATTTCCACCTATTTGATATACTTTCCTCTCATCACTTTCTGTCACCCAGAGGCCATCAGTCCAAGCAAATGCCCTAGACCATTTCCTTTTGTGCGCTTGTCAGCCACAGCCACACTGACCGTGACCCCTGCGGCTCCTTCCTGCAGGACAGATTTGCACAAAGACCTCTTTCATAGCAGTTTCTCTCTGTCCCTAGAGGTCCCTGGGCTGAGTCCCTGGGTTGGAACCCAAGCCAAAGCTAAGTGCAAAGACACAATTGAGCTATTGTGTGAGCTGTAAGTCAGGGGAGGATGGCAGGGGCCCAGGGCTGACTCACCAGGCACACCTGCCTGCCGGGCTCATCCCGCAGGGCCCCTGAGCAGGCAGAGCCTGGGCCTCCTCACTCCACCCCTCCACCCCCAGGGAGCACAGGGGGCATCTCTTATGCCTCCTCCTTCGGCCCCTGCTGCGTGTCTCCTGGCCTTGCCTTCTCTTTACCCATGCGAAGGCCCAGAGGCCAGGCCCTAGACACTGCAGCCCCAAGCTATGCCAGTTCTTGACGCAGTGTGACCAGAGCAGGAGCCCACACCCCACCCAGAGTTTGAATTAGAGATAAGCTGGCTGCCTGCCAGCCCAGTACTCAGTGTAACAAGGACCAGCACCTTCCAGCCTTTCATGAAGCCTTGGCACTGCAGCATTTCTAGCCAGATCACGAGGCTGCTCTGTGGAGCAGCAGCCGGGGGTGGCCAGGCTGGTGCGGCAAGGCTGAGGGTCTTCAGTGGAGCCCAGGAATGATGCTCAGAGAACCAGGGCCCATGGGGAGAGGCCATGGGAAAGCAGCACTTCCAAAGGGTCAAGACTGGGAGCAAATGCAGTAACACAGATGACGTCCAAGAGGGGGAATCACACAGAGAGGGCAGGTGCTGAGCTGGGATCTGGGATGGAGCAATGTGCCAGGCCCCACTGTCCGGCAGGCCAGACAGTGTTGGGGGCAAGTTCCTGAAACAACATGCAGGGAGATGGAAGCTGGGCTGGAAAGTACATTCTCGAAGGAGCCGGGGCAGCTTTGAAATGAGCCTGTGGGATTCACTGTAGCTCCCTGTGGACCAAGTTGTATGACAGCCACCACAGGTTGCTGGCAGCTACTGAGCACTTGAAATGTGGTACATCTGAATGAAGACACACTTAAGTGTAAAATATATATCAAACTGTGAAGGCTTAGCATCAAACATAAAAAGAATGTAAAATATCTCATTAATACATTTTTATGTTCATTACATGTTAAAATGATAATGTATTGGAATGTTGGGTTAAATAAAATGTTATTAAAACTAATTTCAACCTCTTCCATTTCACTTTTTAGAAAGGATCTATTAGAAAGTTTAAAATGATGTAATTGAGTGACATTATAATTCTATGGGACAGCTCTGCTCTGGGAAGTTCACTTGCCTGAATTCCTAGGTTCCCCCAGGTGGGTACCCCCATCTCTTTCTAACTGCTGTGCCATAGTGTTCCCAGAATACAATGTATCAGCAACAAGAATAGGATGCTATCAAACAGGAACAGTGAGAGGACAAAACAGAGCTCTTGGAAATTAAAAACAAGATGGTGTTTTTAATAGATTTATTGGAAGAACTGGGTAATAATTTTAGGAAAATCTTCTAAAATGGAGAGAAGAGATAAAAAAAAATGATAGGATATACAAAAACTAAAAGTCAAACTATTAGGAATTCTTACCCCAAAGAAAAGGGGGAAAATGGTGGGAAGAAAATTATCAGGCATCCTGGGAGATAGAGAAAGGGGATGCAAGGACAGGGCCACAAGCTAAATCCTCATCCGTCATCATCGGAAGTCAACTGAAAACTGCGAAACGTCAGTCTGATTATATTCTTAAGGTATTTGGTCTAGAAGTGAATACTGAGTTTGAAAGTGGTGGTCTGTGGAGGAAAGGACAGACAGACTGCTCAGTCCATGGCGGGGGATCCCTAACCCTGTTTCATATCACAGGAAAAATGACACCAGCTGAATTAAAGGCATAAATGTGAACAGCAAAGCTTTTAGAAGATGCGATAAAACAATATTTTTATAAATTTGAGATGGAAAAATTAAAAAATAAGACACAAAAAGTGTTAACCAGGAAGGAGATATAGACAAATGCAACTCCACTGAAAATGAAAATTTCCATTCCTCAAAAGATATGACACAGAGACTATAAAGACAAGGCATGAATTGGGAGAAAATGCTTTCAACACATTCTTAACAATAAGGACTTTAAAGAGTAAGAAAAAGATATACTTGATATAAAAATGGGCAAAAGGTATGTACAGCCAATCACAGAAGAGGGAACATAAAGGTCATATGAAAGGGTGGTCATCCCATCAGGGGACAAGAAAATGCAGATGAAAACCAAATTTCATTTCACATCCATCAGACAATCACAGTCTTCAAGTGTTGTGAATCACTGTTTATTGTTTTGGGGAATGAATATCCATACAACGTCTTTTTGAGCAAAGTGGCAATGTCTAATCAAGTTGACTATAACAATAGTGTATGGCCAAAGAATTCCACATGCTACACATATATCAGAAAATTCCTTATGTAGATATAGATGGATAGATATTGATATGTATATACATATATATTTTTCCATAATCCATACAATTCCATAGAACTATTGTCTTCTATACATATAGATGGAATTTTCTGACATTTGCATAGCATGCATATATATGTATACCCCCAGACATACAGAAAAAATCACACAAAAATGTTGACAGTAGTAATGTTTATAGTAAATAACAAACAACCAAATGTCAACCAACAATACATTAGCCAAATAAATTGTGATGTATTCATACAAAATTGTGATAATGAATGGGCATTATGAATGCCATTTAAGTGAAAAAGTTGCAGAAGATTACATGCAGTATGAGACTATTTAAATAAAGATTAAAACCATGCAAAACAATGATATATGTCATGTGTGTAATAAAAATACACAAAATGAATAATTATTAATAACAAATTCAGAACAAGTATCTTAGGTGAAGGGGAGAAGATGCAAACAGGGATTGGTCCATAGGGACTTAACCTGTACTGGTAATGTCCAATCTCTTAAGCTGCAGTACATATAACTGTATCAACTTGCATTTTATTTTTCTTTCATTTAAAGACAGTTTTGCATGGTGAAATACAATATGGTTATACAAACTGCATAAAAACTTCCATGCATAGTTTAACAAATTGACAAAGCAAACACCCACGTAGCAGCCACCCATGCCAACAAAGAGAGCATTCCTGGGTGCTCAGAGCCCCCTCCCCATAAATCTCTTCCCCACTCACACTGTCCTTCCTTCCAGCAGTGACCACTATTTGAACTTTAAAATAGTCCCACTCTGCACTCTCTTTATGGTTTTACCATGTGTGTATGCATCCTTGAACAGTGGAGTTAGGTTTAGTCTATTTTTAAATTGTATATAAATGGAATCATATTGTATTATTTTGCATCTGGCTTATTTCTCTCCACATTATATTAATAAAAACCCTCTGGGTTTGTGTTTCTGGGTGTGTGTGTGTTTACTTCATTCATTTTTATTACTAGATTAGTAGATCTATAGTGTTAACATAAAAATACATATATTAACTCTACTTTTGATGAGTTTTTGATGATTACTGGAAATGAATAGTGTATATTATTATCTAAATTTTTTTCCCCAAATTCTGTGGGTACAAATATTGTTAGGGTTACATTCTTGCCCCTGGCCCCCTCCCCACCCCGCTCTGCCAGGGCTTCAAGCGTGTCCAGTCTTCAAGTGGTGCACCCTGCACCCACCATGAAAGTGCATACCCTTCCCCTTCTCCCCCCTTCCACCTGTTCACCTCCCATTAACAAAAAATTTTTTTTTTAGACATTTTGGTTACAGTGTGTTTCTTTGCCTCTCCATAAAAAGGGATAGAGGTAATCCTTTCCCCTCTACAATGCTCATCACATCCTTAAGATGTGGGTCTCCTCCACCAGATCCCTGTTGAACACTACAATTATTTGAACAATTTTAATGTGCCTCCCTCAAAAGTTGCCTAGGAAAGAAAAGAAAAGAGAAAGAGAGGGAGGGAGGGAGGGGAAGGGGGTGGGGGAGAAAGAGAGAGAGAACAAGCTGAAGAAAGAACAAAACTGTGAAAAGCAGAGAACATGAGCAGGTTCCCAATTTTAGCTCAGGGAATTAACTTTTAGTTCAGGCAGTAAAAGTGACCTGGTGAGTGAATTTATTTCCAAACCCCAAGCTTGTGTAGACCAGTGGTTCTGGTCTAGCAGGCATCAGAATCCCCTAAAAAGTGTTAAATAAAGAATCCTGATGCCACCTGCAGAGTTTCTGACTCAAGTAGATCTGGGTGGATCCTGAGAAATTTCATTTCTAATTGGAATCAAACTTTGAGAATTACTGCTGTAGACAATTTTTGTGCAGAAACTGACAGGCATGCTAAACTGGAAACATCAAATAAAAAAGAACAGCATGCTGATTTTTGTGTCAGAACAATACTTTAAAGGCTCCTACCCTAAAAGTTTGCTGGGGTAAGAACAGTGTTGTTCTTGTCTACAGGAAAATGAAATCTCAGTAGCACTGAACTGGAGATGACTGGGGTGACCAGATGGCCTATTGCACTCAGTTTCTCAATCTGTGACCATATTGTCTCAAAGGTAATTCACGCAAAACCTGAGTTCATTCATTCTCGAGATATCAGTAACTGCTATTCCCCCAACTCAGTGTATTATAGGAACAGTCATTAATGGGGAGTCTTTATTTAAGAATTTGATTTGAGAGATTTTAGCAAGATGTATATGCAATCATCCATATTAAACTCATTAATTCTAATAGCTTTCTTTGCAGATTCCATCAAATTTTCTCCTCAGATAATTGCTAGATCTGGGAATAAAAAAGAGGTGGTGTTACCCGCACTTGGGGGCTGGGCTCACCCAACAGAAGCTGGATTCCTGCTGGCCCCAGGAGGTAGGGACAGAGGACAGTGCTGCTGCAGAAATACCACCAAGCCCCCTAACCCCCAGCCTCCCACCAGGGCCTCCACGTGGCTGTGTCCATCCTGAAGCCCACTGCCTCGGGAGTGGAGGAACAGCCTGTGAGTCTGCTGGGCAGCGGAAGAGCAGATAGAGGGTGCAGGAGGTAACGTAAGCGGAGAGGCCAAGACGTGGCACAAATATTAAGATGTTGGGAATGTGAGGAAACCACAGAGGACACTGGGAGGGCAGCTGGTGAGCTGGAAAGGAAGCCACACTGCGGGCCAGTGAAGACAGTGCTTCAGGGAGGTGGGGTGACCGAAGATGAGGCTGAGGGCTGGAGTCTGTCATGAGCTGAGGGAAACCCTGATGGGTGTCTGTGAAAGAGGCTATGGGAAGAGAGGAACTGGAGGCAGGAGTACAGACAATTCTATTGAAGCTGAGCTGAGGAATGGGGCAAGAGCTCTAAGAATCGGCAAGGTCAGGAGAAGTGTGTGTGTGTGCGTGTTTGTGTGTGTGTGTGTGTGTGTAAGTTAGGAGAAATCGTACGTGTGTAAGCTAGTGAGAATGGTCCAGAAGAAAGGAAAATAATCAGAATCCCTCTCAAATTGCTCAATAATTATGCACTACAGTTGACCACTGAACAACACAGGGGTTAGAGGCATCTACCCCAACCCCAGCACTGGAAAATCTGCATATAACTTTTGACTCCCCCCAAACTTAACTACTCATAGCCTACTGTTGACTGGAAGCCTTCCTGATAACATAAACATCAATTAACAAATATTTTATATATGTATTAGATACTGGATTCTTACAATAAAGTCAGCTAGAGAAAATAAAATGTTATTAAGAAAATCATAAGGAAAGAAAATGTTCATTAAGTGGGAGTGGATCATCATAAAGGTCTTCATCCACGTCGTCCTGAGACAGAGTAGGCTGAGGAGGAGGAGGAGGAAGAGGGTATCTCACAGAGCCCCAAAGCTGGCATGCAGCTGGGATGCAGGAGAAACTCAAACCAGCAGTGGAAATGGCCCCAGGACACTCCAATTCATGGCTTTCCTCTGTCTTTTCATTAATTTCGTTCTTCACTCTCACACTGGATGGCTCCGAGAGGCAGAACTCAGAGAGCTCTGAGATTTCTTTGTACAACTTCAGCCACTAGCAGAGTCGTTCTCATTCACTTGGGTGCTCAACCCACAGCTTCACGAGATCTGATTGGCTGAGCGTAGGGACTTGCTTATTCCTGGGACGATCAACTGTGGCTGTAGCAGGTGGTGTTTCACTTTATAGAACGGTAACTGTGTGTAGAAAAGGTGCTTCACTGACAAATCAGGAACTGTGCAAAACAAAGTGTCAATACGAAGCAGTAATAGGATTGGAATTTGTCGGCAGGTAGCTGGTTCCCAGCTGGCTTCCAGTCAGCAGAAACAGGCTGCAGAGCCCTGGGGGATTAAGCAGACTACAGACATAAAAAAACGGATGTAGACAAGGGCCATGTTACCGCTTGGGAAACTGACAAATCTGAGGGTTAGCTCACCTGGCGTCCCTTCCTGGCATCCCTGGCCTGGCTATTCCCAGACAGCAGAGGCTGGGCAGGTGAAAGCCACATTCCCTAGGGTCCTCAGGATCTAGGGTTCTGGACATCACTTAGGGTCCACTTCCTGCTACAAATGAGAGAGATTTAATATGGAATAGTCAAGTGGCGGAAGGCAGGGCCTGAGGTCTACTCACTAGGTGGGGAGAGCAGAGGAAGGTGGCTCTGAAACCAGCAGATGTAGGGGCTGTTTGCTGCTTCTGCAGGCAGCTTCATGGGTGGAAATGCAGCCAGATTCCATGAGATGGCTTTGAGAGTAGCTCCAAGGGGCTCCTCCCAGGGTCTGTTTCTTCAGCTTTTCCAAGGATTGCATAAGGCAGTTAGTGGCCTGTGATATATCCCTTTCTGCTTCAACTAGTTCAAGTGTATTCTGTGCAATTGAATCCATGAATCCAAGGGCAATGTGGAAACCATCTCTCAGAAAACTAAGGCAAAGCCTTGGCATCTGGACTGTGGCAGAGCCATAGGGTGACGGAATAATGACAGCTCCTTGCCTCGGGGCTGACTTGGTCCTAAAGGTCTGGGGCAAAGACTGGCCTCTGTGTGGCATCCTCATAGCCCCAACAACTGGGCAAGGAGGGAAGCAATGACTAAGAATTCATCAGGGCCTCCTATTTGCTGTGTGTAAGTAGCAGATTCTAGCTTATCAGGCCTGGCAGGAATCCAACCTCCCCATTTGCAGAAAAGGAAAACAGATAATACTAGACATGATTAAAATTATGGGGGAACCCACATCTTAAACATTGCAACTAGCTCCCAGTACACACAGAGTACTTCATAAGTTATGCACAGAATGATGTTGCAAAGAAACTCAGGACATGTTTATTGAACTGAATGCATTTGATTCATAGTTGGAGACTGGCCCCCACTCACTCTCCTTCAAGCACACGTGCATTGAGCCATCATCGGACATGAGAATTACACTGAGGCAACCCAGAAACAGCAGTTGCTATTATTGTAACACGGAAAAGAGCAGCAGCAAGAAATCTTACAAAAGGTTTGTGGCCATTTTCCCAAGTGGCAAACAGACATGAAAGCAATCTCCCAAGGACCAAATTTATTACTGATCGATGAAGTGCTTTGCCAGTTTAGGCAGTAAGGGGCTGTTTAATTATAACAGAGCAGTGTTGCAGATTACATCAACATTTGTTCAACATCTGAAAACCCTGGAAATGAAAATTAATAGATTCATACAGGACTGCCCTTGCTTGTGGGGAACCGATGGTTCTGAGCAGGCCAGCAATTATTCATTTTCCTTTGAGTTCATTTCTATGATGGAAAGAAAAAAAGTGATTTCAAGAAGGAAACCGCTGCATGGAAATCTGGCAAGTTTTCACAAGAACTGAATTGTTCCTTTGTTTCCTGATCTGGGAGATGAGATTGTCAGGCCCAACTGGGTCTCTGCTGCCACTCTCAAGACACCAGCCCTGCTCAGAAACTTGAAGTCCCGTGACTCTGCCCTGGGACTGAGCGCCGAGGAATTCCACAGTGTCTGCAGGAGCGTGGGAAGGCAGGTCTCCCGAAGGGCAAGGGCATTGTCAGCATCAGGTTGAGAAGGAAATTCCAAAGGGAAGGAGTGGATTCTGAAGGCAGCTGGCAGACGTGGTCCACGACTCATCAGGGCCAGACTTCAATGTAGTTGTCATGAAGTTAAAAAATAAAAAACGGAAAAGGAAAAATTAATTCAACCAAATGAGGAAAGAGCTTTTTAAAAAAAAAAAAAATCTACTGATTTCCTTTGTAAGTGGAGAGCCGGGAGGAGCAGACCTCACAGCACAGTGAGCCTGCCCTGTTTAATAAATGATGATTAAGTGAGAATGGAACCAAGAAGGCTGAGCAATGAGAAAGGAGATGTCTGGGACGGCAAGAACGACCTCCTACAGATGAAACTTGTTTTTTGTTTTTTTTTTTTTAAAAGTGGGCCAGGTGTGGGAAGCTGGTGCTAGAAGCTGGCGGCAGAAGTGGTAAACCTAGCTGTCGCCTGAACGGGGTTTGGGGAGGCATCTCGGGTGCAGCAGTGAGCAGCGAGCGGGGGAGGGACTGTCACTGAATAAAATAACAGCCGACATTAGCAGGACGGAGTGCAGCAAATGAGCTTCCTGGCCCCCGTCCAGCCAGGCCTCAGCCCCAGCTTCCTGGCAGCTGGCTGCAACCCCGCCCGCACGGACTTTCTTTCCAGCGCCGGTACCTACTGGGAGGGCTGCAGGCTGGATATGAAGTAATATGAGTGACTATCGAGTAGCTCCTTCATCCGACACTTTACAAATCTTAAAGCCGTCTGTTGGAAATCGATTATATTTGTTCCCCAGAGTTAAATGAATTAGGCACTGATATAGGGCTCTCTCTCTTACTCCCAGTACACAGATTATATAAACATATTTTTGAGATCTCCTACGGTCAAATAAATCAGAGGGCAATTAAGTTCTTCTGCAGTCAGGAGAAGGATGTCAAAACTAGACAGAGAGAGAATGGAGAGAATGTCAAAACTAGACAGAGAAAGATGGTCTCACCTGGTCAAGTATCGGCAAATTCCTCTTTTGTTATAGAATTGAGGACCGTTTTGCCAAATGCCAGTGAACAAAATGCTAGAAACTAGAAGCAACTGAGTTTTTTTGTTTTGTTTTGTTTTTTTTCGGAGACAGTGTCTCACTCTGTTGCCCAGGCTAGAGTGCCGTGGCTTCAGTCTGGGCGCAAGTGATCCTCCTGCCTCAGCCTCCCGAGTAGCTGGGACTACAGGCGTGTGCCACCATGCCCAGCTAATTTCTTTCTATTTTTAGTAGAGACAGGGGTCTTGGTCTTGCTCAGGCTGGTCTCAAACTCCTCATCTCAAGCAGTCCTCCCCCCTCAGCCTCCCAGAGTGCTAGGATTACAGGTGTAAACCATCTTGCCTGGCCTAGAGCAACTGAGTGTTCTAAGTCTCCTGCAGTGGTGGGCCTTCTAACTTTGATCACTTCTTCTAAAGAGGGAGAGGACCTGGAAGAGGGGAGGGGAGGAGAGAGGGAACCTGGGGGTACGTGGGGACCAGGGAGGTAGGGGCCTTGGGTGGTTAGGGGAAGAGAAGGGAGGGCCCTGGGGGGGGTGGGGGGTGGGAAGGGACCTTTGGTAGAAGTGCAGAAATCATAGAGCCCTTTTCAATGTGTCTTCACTGCACATGCTCAAAAGAGGAAGGAGGAGTTCATCCTCAAAAAATTTGTGAAAAGTCACATAAAATGTATCACTGTCAGGGAGTCACCGTGTTTATTAATATTGTATTAATTATTAATAATTCCTGCAATGGGGAAACCTGACTTGGATCAGTCCAGGGTGCCCCAAGCTCGGGAGCAGCGTGTTGAGGTTACCCAGATAGCACCATGAGAAACACCAGCCTGGACACCAGGACTGGCTTTGGGGTCCCCATGTGGGGACAAGGAGCTCCCTGAGGCAGGGTCTCTCCGGGCCGTGTCAGGAGTCCATGTGGAAGGGCCAGGGGAGGCATGTTTGACTGTAGTAGCATCTGCTTAGGTGGCCTCTGACTCCGGACCTAGAGGTCCCAGGGGTTAGGGGTGGAGAGTCCAGAAAAGATGATGCTGGAATCTCCTGAGGGTCCTTCCTAGGGTCTTGGATTAAGAACAACTATAAAAAGGGATCGTAGGTTTCCTTCCAGAGCAGGAGTGATTCAATAGAAAATAATGCAAGCCACAGATGGGATTCTAAATTTCCTAATAGGTCCATTTTAAAAAGTAAAAGGAAATCATTGAAATTAATTTCAATATTATCTCATTTCATTCAATATACCAAAATAATTCATTTCAACATATATTCAATATAAAAATTATTAACGAGATATCTTTCTTCTTTTTTTAAAATATATCTTTGAAATCCAGTGTGTCCTTGACACTCACAACACGTCCCTGTTCAGGCCAGGCCAGCACATGGCAAGTGCTCAGGAGCCACTTGCTGCTGCAGCTGTCGGTGGGACGGCCCAGATCCAGATTGTCAAGTTCAGGCCTCTGCACAGGACAGGAAGCAGTTTCCAGGGATGGGATGGAATGTTTGAGTTCTCCGTCATGTAACAGGAAATCCCTAGCATGGAAAATCTTACTCATCACGGAATCCTCCAGGCCTTGGCTTTGGAGGCTTTTCATCACCGTGGGGATCATCAGATAAAGACATGTGACTGTTTCCTTACTCTTCAGGAAGGATCTGCTCAGGAGCCCTGACATTCTCATTTCTCTGGGGTGTGCTGGGGGTCTGTCTACCACCCTGGCTCTTCCTTCCATTCCCTCTGTCTCAACCTTTGAACCCTAGGATATTGTAGGTGGCCACTCTTTGCTGAGCCTGATGGCACTGCATTCTTCTCAGTGTGGAAGAGGAAACAGAACCAGCCTTGAAGTTGTGCTTAAATGTGACACTCTTCTCATCCTCTCCTCGGTTGTTTATTTGGTGACCACATCCCGGGCCTGGAGCCCGGGACTCGGGGCCGAGGAGAGAGGCCCTCACTGGTGTCCTCCCAGAGCCCTACTGAGGGGAATGCGTGACTCTCCCTCTGCCCACTGCTCCCTGAACACCCGCCATGGAAGCACCTCTAACCCTGCCTGTCACTGTCACCTGCACAGGTGGGAGGAGTCAGAGTCAGGGACCATTTTGTGGGTTCAGCTCAGAGTAGGCTCAGGAGTGGGCCGGCAGGAGTGCTGGGCCCCTCCTCCCACTCTGCCTCCTTTCCCTGTGTTTCCACCTCACTTCTGGAGCAGGTAGGGCCGAAGCCCCAGCATGCCTGGCCCCTGGGCTAGAGGCCTCGTGCAAAGTTAGGTGGACAGCGGAATCTCAGTATTGCCTTCAGGGGGCTTGAGGCACTCGCCCCACTTCCTGTTCCTCACCCACAGCTTTCTGCCATTTTCCCCGAATTTGCATCCACTGCCCTCCCTTCCCCCAACAACCAGAAATCCTACAAGACCAAGTTGCTAATCAACTCATCCTCCGGCAGCAATCCTTTTGAAACACAAGGGAGCATGCCCGCCCCAGCCTTCCGGGCTTGTTTGGAGAGAAATGTGGTAACAGCAGGAAGAAGTTATTTCCCAACAGCGTGCAGGAGGGGAGGGTATTCAGGTGTGACTCTGCAGAGGTGAAGACCCGGCCCGGAGATCTCTAACAAGACCTTCCTGCTCTGTGATTCTAGAATGAATCTACAATGGGACCGACTTTAAGACTTTACCCCAACAAGGCAAGACGTCCAACCAGCTGTGAACTAAAAATCTTAAGCCTCCCCAACCAACTGAATACACCTCCTCTTGGCCAAGAGAACCCTAGAAAAACCTTGAAGCTGAGTTGCCCTCTGTGAGGACAAGGAAGGTCAGAAACACCTTGTCATGCCCTCTCTCTTTTGCAGTTATTCTTTATGGAGATAAGATACTAAATCATTAACAGGGAACAGGCCATGCAAGACAAAGGTTAAACCGTACCTGCGGCCATCAATTTACTGAGGTTACTCTCAGTAAATGAGTAGCTTGTCTCTGATTAACAGACACCCTTAACTTGAAACATTCCAAGCCTTTAGACAAAGCTTCATTTCTTTAACCAATTATAAATCAAAGAATCTTTAAACTCACCCATAACCTTTAAGCACCACCCCTCTTTGCCTTTTTGAGCCAAACCGATATACACCTTCCACACTGACCTAGGATCTGAAGTGTAATTTCTGTCTCCATAAATGTATGAAACCAAACCGTAATGCGGCTACCACGGGATATTTTCTCAGAACCTCTTGGAAACATGTGCTCCGGGCCACAATCACATGCGTGTGGCTCAGAATACACCTCTTTAAATTATTTTACAGAGTTTGGGTTTTTTTCTGCGAACGCAGCCAAAAGAGGCCCGCTCAGGAGCCACAGTTCTGCTCTTTCCTTCAGGCCTGCCTGCTGCCATGCTGTGTAGCCTCAGTTTCCCCACTGAGGAGGGGGGTCTGCCCAGAGCTGCTTCCTAGGGTCTTTAAAGCATCGAGAATGTTCACTGCTCACACAGCCCCCCCCCCCCAGCCTCTCTGCTTCCTGTCTCAGCCCCTGCCTTGGCATTATTTTTCTGCGTTTCCCTTACTCTTGCTGTTTTTTAACGATTCTTCCAAAAGCAGGTCAGGGAAAGGAAGAGACAGAGAAACAGTGACCACTGTACTGTCTGACAGGCTTAAAAAGCCCAAAAATAATGACTAAAAAAATTTCAGTGGAAGTGGTCTTAGATGAACCAGGCTGTGACTCTCGTGTGCACGAATACAGTAGCCTGTGGTCTCTGGGGAGGAGCCGGGTGCGGGTGGCTGGCTTGGGGGTCCAGCAAGATGAAGATGGAGCTCAGGGGACTGCACTTGTCCCCTTCACTGTGTTTTGCCTTATCTTTATAAGTCCAATGAACTGCCTCGCCTCAAGAGTAGCTATTAATATTTCTGTGCAGAAACTGGTTTTTTCAAACATGATATCCAGCATTTTATGATTTCCTTTTCTTCCAAGATCACAGGTTCTGGGAATGTTGGCTTCCCTTTTGCAAGCACTGACTTTGCTCTAAACCAGATTGGGGCCTTGAAACCACAGGGTGACCTTGAGACAAAACTCTGGATGTTCAAGGAGTTTTGGGTATCCAGGAGCCCACCCTGCGACCTCACCTTGAGTAATTACCGGGGTTCTCATCTCTGGGGAGGGAGATCTGCTGGGCAAAGGGGTGGGGGGCACCAGCTCAGAGACCCAGCTGTCTGCTAAATTGCAAGGAGGAGAAAAGAACCGGTGACATCCTCAAATGATAAGGCTGGTCCCACGCTTCTACTGTTCAGTCTTCACCCCAAATAGCCACTCCCTTCTGTCCCATGAGTAGGCAGAGCCAAAGAAGCAGGTCTTGGCTTTTTCCTCTTCTGAAAGAGGAGAAAGAAAAGGCCACCTGGCTAAGCTGGTGCCTGCTTCCACCATCCCTTCCTGCTGCCTGCTGGGCTCACGCTGTGTTCTGGGGCTGGCTGATGTTAACACAGACCAAGGCAACCTGCTGATGTCACCAAGGAACGGTGTACTTCACAAAGCTTCCGATCTCTGCAGTTCCCTGGGAGTGGCTCTGAAAAGTAAAGTGAAGCTCACCAATCCTTAATAACACAGAGGTGCAAGAGCAAGACTGAGATTTGGAAGACTGAGCCCCGCTCATAGGCAGAGCAATCAGCACGAGGCAATTCCAGACTCCACTTCACTGGGGCCAGGCTCACATGGGCAGAAAAAGCTGCAGAAGAACAAGGAAAGATTTTTTCCACACACAAATTGGTTCAAAGAGAAATTAGGAAGACTGGAGGGGACTCAGCAGGCGGAGATCCCACAGGCTCACCTTCTAGAGCTGCCAACGGTGCCTCTTCTTCCTCTGAAGACAGAAATCAGCACAGATAGTGAACAGGAAGGATGGGTAGGTTTACTTGGTGGCAACAAAAATACCTTGGACTTGGAGACATGCTAGGAAGATTAGGAAAGTTGTCTGAGAAAGGGAAATAATGGGGGGAGTGATTGGTCTCCATTCATTTATCATTCTGGAATACTGTTCTTACTTAATGACGCCTTGTGCAAAGCCATGTGCTAGGTACTCAGGACACGATGGTGGGTGTACCTGCTCCCAGCCCCACCCTCATAAAGCTCACCTTCCAGGACGGGAGAGGGCCAGCTATCACAGCCATCCCCGGATCTGGGAATTCTACAGGGAGCAGCTCTTGATCCTTGAGCAGGACAGCTTTGGGACAAGAAAGTTAATGTTTTATGAAGCTGGTAGAACAATTCGAATCTTCTTTATTTCAAAAAGTCGAAGAAACAGAAATATGCTGAGATCACTGTGTCACGTTATGGAAAGACACCGGACTGTCGGTCAGTAACTTGGGGTTTGGGTCTAGACGCTGAGGGTAGCGAGGGGCCAAAAAGGAGAAAAGGGGCAGTGCCTTTGCCTCTGGGTGGCCATGGCTTCTGGGTCCTCTCCTATAATAGGGCCAGATGGAGGTGCTCCTGGCTTCCTTCCAGTTTTGCAGTTCTAGATAAACTCGGGAATGTTGGATCAATAGTGAGGAATAAAGGGAAAATTAGGGACCCCAGGATAAATTTCAAAAGTTTTCAGCTCAGAAATCACACAGAAATCATCATTTTCCCCCAGGACTCATTTGCTTCCTAGGGACCCTACTTCTGGAGCTAATATTTTCCACTAAGGAAATCACAGGTGTCAGGGTAGGAGGATGGTATCAGAAGATCTAAGAACTCTAGAAGGTGCTAATGTGGCATCCTGTCCACAGCTGAAGTGGAGCCGGAGTCATCCCCCTGCCCATCCCCCTACTGCACAGATAGCAGCAAGGAAA
Source organism: Mirza zaza (assembly GCA_008750895.1). NCBI lineage: Eukaryota > Metazoa > Chordata > Mammalia > Primates > Cheirogaleidae > Mirza > Mirza zaza. The sequence goes on along the minus strand of VSMD01018293.1, from coordinate 15,524 downwards.
TATTCGGAGCTCAGGAGACCTTCCCTAGGGCACTCAGCAGCTCCTGACGCCCAGGCCTGTGCTTTGCTTAGTTGTATAAAATTGCTGCCGTAGACCGAACGCAAGTCTGCAGTCAGAAAGGTCAGCCTTGGGGTCAGCGCGGTGAAGGCATGCTTTCAGCAACCGAGGACTTCCCCTGCCAACTCTAGAGAAATGAAATCAGCCTAGAGGGGGAAAAAAAGTCTTTCCGCCAAACTCCATTTGTGAGAACAAAGATCTTTTTAAGTCTATGAGAAAGGACAAGGTATCTAAAAGAGAATTTCAATAAAATAAGGCTGGGTTAGAAATGTTAAAAGCTACCATGCCTGCTCAAAAACAACAGGGCGATTAGAGAGTTGTTTAATTTGAGACGCCTATGCGATATTTTAAAATGTCCCTGGAACTCTTAGTTATTGGAATAAACTTAGATCAAATCTAGCCTGAATCAGATTATCTTCCTGGGATCAATACACAGCACCTTTCTAACCTAAAAGCAGACAGCTTTAGAAGTCGTCAGGAAATGACAGTTAAACGGGTTAAGTGTGACTCTTAGTTACACATCTGCTCCTTTGAGCCAAGAGTCCCTGCATTTGAAAACACAAAAAGATTTTCCCTCCCCCACTGACATACTATAACAGCTAAGCTGTTAATATAACTTGCATTTGTCAAACCTTTCTAATTAACTTCTACAGCTTCCTTTGTCTGTCCTGAGGACTCCATCCATAGTGTGATTGCCAGTTTCTGATCTTCTGAAACAGCCACCACCAGTTTTGATACTTCACCCCACCTCCATACATGCCCCAGAGGATGCTGGAAAGTCATGGTGGAGGAACAGGACCCTTTTACCCTTGCCCCCTTCAAATCCTCAGCTGACTAGGGCAAGGAGGGTGTGCCCATTCACAAGGCAAATCCCTGTGACCACAGGCAAATGTCAGGTTTTCTTTTTCCTGTGGAAAGGGAAGTTCAATATTCAGAGTAGAGGAGCTCCATTATAGGATACCGTTCTTGGAAGTTCAGCTACCAAAGAATGGACAGGGATATTTAGTTCTGAGTATTCACTTCTGGGTGCAACCATGCACCTGCTGCTTGAAGTAAGTGTTCCACTCAGCATGCATGCTCACACACACCCCACAAACACTCACAGGCATGCCTCCTCAACACGCACACAATTACACTCACATGCACTCCCCTGCAAACTCATACACACTCTCACACACCTGCACACACGCCTACTTACACACACACACAGCCCCCCACCTCGTCTTCCCATTAGCCCATCCTCTTCTGTTCCTTGTTAGTTACACTCATGAATAAGATCTGCCCAGAAGGCTTCAAGCCTGGGTGACCTGACTAACCCAGTAGCTTAGCTGAGATATAGCCTAGCTAGATCTCTAGTTTTCTGCTTCTCAGACATTGGGAGCAGGTGTCCTCCTCCCCAATATTGCCATTATCTTGCAGTGACCAAACAAAAGCTCAACATCTCACCCTTCTCCTTATCCCCTGGCCACTTACCATGTTCTGTTTCTTCTCCCTTTATAAGGCTCTCTGGCAGTCATTTGGCATTTCCCCTGCTAACAGCCTAATCTAAGTCCAGTTTCCTATGTGGATGGAATCTTAGTTGAGCTCCCTGGCCCTGGCTTCTGTTCACTGAAGTGTATCCTGCACCATGCTGCCAAATGAGTTTTATTGAGTTATCACTTGTTGTTACTCCTCACCCAACTATCAATGGCTCCCAATTACCTGCAGTAGAAGAGTGACTTAGTGCATGAGTCTGACACTCAAGGGCTCCACCGAGCAGCCCATGTCTCTGCTCAGGCAGTGAGGTAGGGTGAAATGAGGCTGAACCTTCTGGATCAAGCTAAGCTGGCTCTTCTTCCCAGTTCTGCCGCTCACTGATGGGTAACTTTAGGTATTATAAGTTACTTGACTCTCTGAGCCTCAGGTTTCTCGCTTATAAAATCAAAACAGCTACTCTTTATTGAGTGCCTCCTGCATGCCGGACACTGGGCTGGGCTCTTCTGCAGATCTGACCCAACCAATTTGGCTGTAAGGTCAGAGTGTGTCCTGATTGTTGCCATTGTTTTAGTTGATGTTTGCGGCCTCTGGTGATTAAGGCAGGTGGGAGCTTGTAGGTCATCTCAGGGTTACAGTGACAGCAAGTCCCAGGCTGACTGTGGTGTAGATTCTTACTAGTAAGCAGGCCCACAGGAGTCATGAGAGCTTTTTGTGTGAGTTCGGGGAAATCCAGGCGCCCTGTCCTTTGGGCCCTCTGGTAAGTCACTCACATGAGGGGTTTCCTGAATGCAGATGTGACAGGGCCCCTGAGTGACTGTCTGGATGAAGGCTGCCCTGAACCCGCTTCAGATGGGCATTGCAAGCAACAAAGCAAACTCTTTCATGGTAAGCCTCTTGGGTTTGGAGGTTCAACATTTCCCAGACAGAGCATCGCCAACCCAACCTGGCTAATACACACTCCACGCTGATAAGACAAATGAAGAGGCAATGACAGAGAAAGTTCACAATTTCACGTGGGGACCACCCGCTATAGTAAGGACAGCAAGAGAATCTGGATTTTATGACAAGGTGCTGTGTCTAGAACCACCTTTTTCCTAAGAATGTCTACGTGGGGGTGCAGAGCAGGGGGTCAGTCAGCAGTAAAATCACCCTGCAGGGCAGCGCGAGGGACACACTGAGGCATCCTGGTGCGTCACACATGGCAGCAGGGACTCTGGGCCTAACTGCCTGTGAAAGCTGTGGGACTCTAGGTCCTCTGTGGGACAGAGAGTGACTGACAGTTGAAAAGGAACATAAAGGCCTCCTGCCAGGTCGTTCCCCTCTGTTGTTCCTGTCCTCTAGCTGCCTCCCCTCAACCTGCCCGCAGGCAGCCACAAACCTGGGAGAGTTGGATGAAATCAGGGCGTGTGGCCCCAGGCTGAGGCCTGTTTAGAAGAGGCATCATCCTTCAGGAAATAATGGATTCGGGCAATAGTCATCAGCAGACGCCAGAACATGTAGGCGAAAGATTACTGGAGAGTTCACTGGGTGGAGCAGGTGACTGCCCCGAGCCCACTAGTCACCACTGATGTCACCAGGCGTGGGGTGACCAGACACGATGGGCCTCTTTGTGAGACACAGCGTGAAACACGTAACACCATCCACAAGAGCCATTGCTGGGAAAATCCAGTCTGCATCTAACCAAGCCACAGCTCTAACCACCAAGTTTCCAGAAATATAAGGGGAAGTGGGACATATTAAAAGGTACCAGGAGGGTATGGTCAGCAGAACTCTGACTATGGGAAATTCATATAACTATTTCCCTGAATATGGGACATTTGTATTCAAGTATTAGTCTGCTTCAAGCCATCATAACAAAATACCCTAGGCTGGGTGGCTGAAACAACAGAAATTTATTTTCTCACAGTTCTGGAGGCTGAGAGGTCTAAGATCGAGGTGGTAACCAATTTGGTTTCCTATGAGGACTCTCTTCCCAGCTTGCAGACAGTGACTTTTTGCTGTGTCTTCACATGGCAGAGAGAGAGAGAGAGAGCAAGAGAGCGAGTGATCGAGAGCTCAAGCTCTGCTGTCTCCTCTTAAAAGGACACTAATCCTATTGTATTAGGGCCCCACCCTTATGGCCTCCTTTAACCTTGATTTCCTCCTTGTAGGCCGTCTCCTAATACAGTCACACTGGAGTTGGGGCCTCACCGTATGTTTGCAGGGAGCACAATTCAGTCCATAGCATGAGTCATGCAGGTGTCTCTTCATTAAACAAAGAGCATCAGTGTCAAGGAGCCCTGAACTGGAGAGAGGCTGGGGAGATGGTTAAGTCCCTCCCTGGATGGGGACTCCAGTGCCCGTGGGCAGTGCTGACTGCTCAGAGCACCGCCACGCCTTGTTCACCCAAGACGTTGACTGAACTGCCAAACTCACACAGGCCCGAGGTGCCCCCGTGAGAGAGACAGCAAGGAAGATACCTGCCCTCGAAGAGCCTACAGTCTATAGCTTGTTAAGGAAGGTAGAAAACCTGGAGTTGGTTGAGAGGAAGAAAGACAATTGTAATTAAAGGGAAGAAGACCAGTATTTTCGGGAACATTTAAATGTAGTCACGCGCTGGTGAATGACGGGGATACGTTCTGAGAAATGCATCATTAGGAGATTCGTCATTGTTCGAACGTCACAGGGTGTACTTACACAAACCCAGATGGCACAGCTCACTACACACCTAGGCTACATGGTATGGCCTGTTGCTCCCAGGCTAGAGACCTGTGCAGCAGGTTATTGCGCTGAATACTGTAGGCACAGTGGTAAGTAACACAGTGGTAAGTATTTGTGTACTTAAACATAGCTAAACATAGAAAAGGTACAGTAAAATTATGGTATAAAAGATACAAAAAGAAAAAAAGATACACCTGTATAGGGCACTTACCATGGATGGAACTTACAGGACTGGAAGTTGCTCTGGGTGAGTCAGTGAGTGAGCGGTGAGTGAATGTGAAGGCCTAGGACATCACTGTAGACTTTATAACACTGGACACTTAGGCTATACTCAATTTATAAAAACAATTTGTTTCCTTAATAAGAAATTAACCTTAGCTTACTGTTACTTTCTTACTTGACAAACTTTTTAATTTTTTGACTCTTTTGTAATCACACTCAGCTTAAAACACATACTGTACAGCTGTACAGAAATAGTTTCTTTATATCCTTATTCTGTAAGCTTTTTTCTGCTTTTAAATTTTTTAACAACTTTTTGTTAGGTGCTAAGACACAAACAAGAACATTAGTCTAGTCCTACACGGACTCAGCATCGTCAATGTCACTGTCTTCCATCTCCACATCTGGGGTCCCACTGGAAGGTCGTCAGGGGCAATAACCCACGTGGAGCTGTCGTCTCCTATGATAACAATGCCTTCTTCTGAACACCTCCTGAAGGACCTGCCTGAGGCTGTTTTAGAGTTAACTTTTTTTTTTTTTATAAGTAGAAGTATACTCTAAAATAATGATTAAAAAATAGTGTAGTGAATGAATAAACCAGTAACATAATCATTTGTTATCGTTATCGGGCATTGTGTACTATACATGATTTACGTGCTAGAGTTTTAAACGACTGGCAGCGCTGTGGGTGTGTTGACACCAGCATTACCACGAACACATGGGTAATGCACTGAGTTACGATGATAGGATGGCTACATTGTCACTAGATGGTAGGAACTTTTCAACTCCATTATCACCTTAGGGGACTATTGTTAAATATACAGTCCCTTGACCAAGACATCGTTACACAGCTCATGAGTGTAGAAACACAGAAATGCTTTGATTCTACTGTGTTTCTGTATTTAAAGAGTTTCTGTGAGCAAATTAGTCAACATCTATCAGTATTCAAAAATGCATTTTGTGGAATGAAAAAGTCTATAGTCCACAGGAGTGGCTCTGAAATGTTGACACATTTATTAACAATAAGTCTTTTCTCTATGGCCATTTCTGGACCAATCCACAGACAGGCCTCTGCTTTTTTTCTGTTGTCTGTTCCCAAAATGTCACCACCAACCTCCATCACCTTTTTTTACATAAACCTTGCTCCCCAGAGCCCAGCTTCTGATTCACTTTTTTTTTTTTTTTTTATTTTTTTGAGACAGAGTCTCATTCTGTTGCCCCAGCTAGAGTGCCATGGCATCAGTCTAGCTCACAGCAACCCCAAACTCCTGGGCTCAAGCAATCCTTCTGCCTCAGCCTCCTGAGTAGCTGGGACTACAGGTACACACCACCATGCCTGGATAATTTTTTCTATATATTTTTAGTTGACCAATTAATTTCTTTCTATTTTTAGTAGAGATAAGGTCTCGCTCTTGCCCAGGCTTGTTTCGAACTCCTGACCTTGAACAATCCTCCTGCCTTGGCCTCCCAGAGTGCTAGGATTATAGGCGTGAGTCACCATGCCCAGCCCTGATTCATTTTCTGATTGAAAGGGATCATTGAGACCTTTACAAAGAGAGAAGGAACTCAGGACTTTCAGAGAAAAGTTCCCGACTCTGAATCATTCAGAAAAGGACCAGCTATGCCCGGGGTCCCCTGGTTTCTCCTTTGTCCTCTGTCCCTAACATTTCCTGGCATTACTGGAGCTGGATGCTGGGCAGAACTGGGCTGCCCCACCCCCAGAGCAGGCCTGCCTGCTGTAGACCACTGAGAGTGTCTGCCCAGGGTGTAGCCTCATGGAGACTTTGTCCCAGCATGTCCGTTTTTGATGGAACCTGCCCTGCCACAGTCAGATGAGCTTAAAGGAATGTTACTGTAATTACCTGGCACCATACCTGGTTTGCAGAGCCAGCGGCTGGAGGGGGTCTTGCTGTTTGCTTTTGAGCTAATCGCATGTGCTCACTTCCAGCTGCTGGGCGAACAGAAAAATCAAAATAGCATCTGATAGTAATTATCCTCGCATGGGGGTCCTGTGCTCAGGCTGAAGGTAGACTTTCTTTTTTCTTATATGGAAGAGCAAGGTTTACAGTCAGCAATGGTCAGAAAACTGTGTCTCCTGTGCCAGGTCTCAGAATGAACCTTAGCCCAGACCTTAATGAGGGGCCACACCCAGCTAGATCCTGGGCTAGAAGCAATGGGCCAACCAAACTCAGCCTAGATCAGCCAAGCCCCAACCAACCTGGAGAGTTGAGAGCTGAATAAATCTTACCGTTGCATGCTGCATGGTTTTTGGCTGGTTGTTACATAGCATTATCATGATCATAGCTACCTGATGCACAGGTACCTCATTTGACAATTTTCTAGGGAGTTGCCAACTTGAATTGCAGTTAAGAGATCAGAGTCTATATATTTTTTTGGTAGCAATTCTAGTACATCTACACGGTATCAAAGATATATTTTTCAAAACACTCCTCATTGCCCAAAAGGTACAAAGGAGGAGACTTCACTCTATTTTCTGGGCATATTCTTATCTATTTAGTCACGAAAACATGGCTCTGGAAGGATTTCTTCTGGATCCCATCCAGTGATGCTTATCATAGAAAATAAGTTGTATAACTGGACATACACTAAAGTTTGGTTAAAGATAAATCTGTTAAAAAACAAATAGATCAATATAATAAACTATTAAAAAAATAAATGTTACCATTTATTTATATACCAAAACAGAAGATATTGAAAGGCAGGTACTGTCGTAGGCAATGGGCACAGCAGGGAACCAAATGAAGCCCTGTCCTCCTGAGGGACACTCTAGAGGGGCTCAGCCACCCCTTGGCTAGCAGCATTCACTTTAGCTTTATGCACATGAGTTGGTCAGGTCAAAGGAAGAGACACAGCCTATGTTTGTAAAGCCACACAAGCAGCCTAAATAAAATAGAAATAGACCATACAATGCTGAGAGCCTAGCTCAAATACGAGTTTGCCTTCACCAGCAAAAAATGTAATTTTATTTTTTTAAAAAATCAATTTAAACTTATAAAATTATATTTAAATTCATGGAGATACTTGTACACCTACATTCACAGCAGCACTACTCACAGTAGCCCAAAGGTGAAAGCAATCCGAGTGTGCATTGAGGAATGAATGGACAAACAAAATGCACTATAAACTTACAATGAAATATTATTTGGCCTTAAAAAAGGAAGGAAAGGCCGGACGAGGTGGCTCACGCCTGTAATCCTAGCACTCTGGAAGGCTGAGGTACGTGGATCACTCGAGGTCAGGAGTTCAAAAGCAGCCTGAGCAAGAGCGAGACCTCATCTCTACTATAAATAGAAATTAATTGGCCAACTAATATATATACAAAAAATTAGCTGGGCATGGTGGCGCATGCCTATAGTCCCAGCTACTTGGGAGGCTGAGGCAGTAGGATTGCTTGAGCCCAGGAATTTGAGGTTGCTGTGAGCTAGGCTGACACCACGGCACTCACTCTAGCCTAGGCAACAAAGGGAGACGCCCTCAAAAAAAAAAAAAAAAAACAAGGAAGGAAAGTTTGACACATGCTACAACATGGATGAACCCTGAGGTCATTATGGTAAGTGAAGTAAGCCAGTCACAAAAAGCAAATACTGTGTGATTCCACTTATATGAGGTGCCTAGGGTAGTCAGATTTGGAGAGACAGGAAATAGAATGGTGGTTGCCAGGGGTTGGGGAGGAGGGAGAATGGGGAGCTAGTGTTTAATGAGGACAAGTTTCAGTTTTGCAAAGTGAAAGAGCTCTGGAGATGGATGATGGTAATGGTTTCACAGCAATGTAAATGTATTTAATGCCACCGAACTCTACCCCTAAAAATGGTTAAGATGATAAATTTTATTTTACATGTATTTCATAATTTTTAAAAACTTAAAAACATGAATTTAGACATTTAAAATAATACCTTGATGAAATTAAAAGTTACCCATGTAATGGTTGAAAACCTTGACGTTCAGCCAATTTTCTTTCATATAAATCAGTAAGCTCCGAAACCAAAAATGTGAGGTTTATGAAAACATTGCCAAAAAGCAATGTAGCCATAGGTGGCTCAAAATAATTATGAGAGGCCGGGCACGGTGGCTCACGCCTATAATCCTAGCACTCTGGGAGGCCGAGGCGGGCGGATGGCTCAAGGTCAAGAGTTCGCAATGAGCCTGAGCAAGAGCGAGACCGTCTCTACTAAAAACAGAAAGAAATTAATTGGCCAACTAAAAATATATAGAAAAAAATTAGCCAGGCATGGTGGCACATGCCTGTAGTCCCAGCTACTTGGGAGGCTGAGGCAGGAGGTTTGCCTGAGCCCAGGAGTTCGAGGTTGCTGAGAGCTAGGCTGACGCCATGGCACTCTAGCCTGGGGAACAGAGTGAGACTCTGTCTCAAAAAAAAAAAAAAAACAACACAAAAAACATTAAGAGAGTGGGTGAAGAGGTGTGGGGACCAGCCAAAGGAAGGCCTGGGTCCCAAAGGCTCTTGTTACCACGGGGCGGGGCTGGGGGACACTTGGCCTCTGTGACTCTGGGTGGCATCATCTGAATTCAAGGGGTTGGGCCGGAGGATAAGGACTGTTTCTCTGTGGTAAAAGGAGCTGGGTTAGGTGCCATCCTTCCCCAGCTGCCACATGTCATTCAAGGCCAGTCCTGGAGCCCCCAGGCTGCAGGTCTCCCTTCCTGCAGCGGAAATAGCTTTGCAGACTTGGAACATCAGGACTTGCTTGGTTCCTTTCACTTTGATGCCTGTCCCTCTAGGCTTCAGTTACCCTGCTGTTCATTGTTTCTCCTTCTAACATGCCTGCTCCTCTATCAATAACAGGTGACTTTCTGGAAAAGAAAGGTCAGTATGAAAACCATACTAATTAGTAATGGTTTCATGCAGGCAATAGCTCATTTAGGAATAGCTTTCTTGAAAAAAAGGAAGAAAAAAGATCTGTTAGATTTGGTGCCAAGGGTATCATGCCTGAAAGCGTGCCTGGGCTTTCTTTCCTGTTAGGAAAAAAAAAAAAGATATGAATGTTTGACATTGAACACAAGAAAACACCATTGGCTTCCCTGGCCATAGGCGACAATCTCTGTGCGACTCTGTTGGGATGATACATGCTCTTCAGAAAGGCACTAGGATACGGTGGAGGGACCACCTGGGCTTCCAGATGGACAGCTGATTAACAGGTAGCTGGAAAGGTTTGTGCCAGGTCAGGAGGCCTTTTGTGAGAAGTGCTGCCTTGATGCAACCTCTCAGCACCTCCGAAATTGAACATTGTAAAGGTAAAAAGGAAGATAATCAAGGGAAAACCAAAACCTTGGATGGCAACCTGAAAACAGGTTTTTAAGAGAGAGATATATATATATGTGTGTATATATATATATATCATGTTTTCTCTACTTAAAAGGGACTTTGCATAATTGACTTCTGTTTTCAGAGCTATTGCTCAATCCATCTTGCCTTGGTATCTGCCATGCAGTGCCAAAACTTCTAGAGAATTTTGCGTACGTGCCTCTGTGTGTGTGTGTGTGTGTGTGTGTGTGTTTGTATGTAAGTGAAGGTCCTCACTTCACTGCCTGTCACACTGGGTGTAAGGTTGATAGCAACAGCACAGGTGTCTTTCATTGCAAATAGTCACCAGTGTCAGCTTGGTGCCTGTTGCAGCTGAGGTCCCTGGAGGCCCGACTCTGACATGGGGATCAGCGTGCAGGAGGCTTGATAGGGTGCACAGGACTGACACTGGTGAGCGGGAGGTCGGAAACAAAATTGCCACGAGGGAGGAGATGGGCTGGGATGCCGAGGCCTCTGCTGGTCAGCTCACAGCTCTGAGCAGCCTGGCCCTCCAGGATTGTGCTGTGTCCGGACGAGGCACCGGGCCAGGCTGTTATACACCCATGTCCATCCGTCCCTGGATGGGGGCTGCCAAAGGGGAGATGTGGCCCTCAGGCAAGGCGACTGTCTTTAGAAAAGGCAGCCCCCAAAGAGAGCGGTCTTCTGGCAGCTGGAAGAATAAGGCCTCATTCCTGAAGGGGAATATGGGTTCTGCATTGCTGTGTTTACCACAGGCTTGAATGACTTGAAGGAAGGAAAGCAGGATGGAGGAAGGGAGAGGGAAGGAGGGCAGGGAAAGGGAGAGAAGGGAAGGGAAAAGAGAGAGGGAGGAAGGAAGGAGGAAAGAAGGAAGAGAGAAGGAGGTGGCTGTACTACACTGTGTTATGATGGCATGAATTATTAGGTCATTTTAATCTTACTAAGCCTCAACTTCTTGATTTGCAAAGATTATCTTTATTTTAAGGAGCCGCCACGAGGGTCAAAGACATATTTGGAAGCCCTTAGTAAATTGCACAGAGCTGTACGAATGTAAGGTTGCTCTATTACATGATGCCCCGAGAGTCAAGAAGCCCCACTGGAAACTATTCCATCTCGTAGTCTCTAGGCCAATGGTTGTCACACTCTAATAATCATTAAAATCACCTGAGAAATGATTGCAACAGATTTCTGGGCTGTGTCCAGAGCATCTGATGCAGCGGACGTAGGTTGGAGCCTGAGAATTGGCATCTCTAACAAGCTGCAATGCTGACACTGCTGGTTCATGACCTGAGAAGCATGCTATGGGCTACCTAAGACCACTGTCTATTTTTCATGCCCACTGTGATAGCTGTTTTTAAATTGTCCACTTGACGGGGCTGTGGGTGCCCAGATACTATTCTGGGTATGTCTGTGAAGGTGTTTATAGACGAGGTTAACGTTGCTTGGTTTGGTAGACTGAGCGAAGTGGCTTGCCCTGCTTGATGTAAATGGGCATCAGCCAAGGTGCTGGGGCCCTGACTCGAACCAAAAAGCTGACAAAGAGAGAAATCGCTCTCTCTGCCTGACTGTCTTCGAGGTGGGACGTTGATCTCATCCTGCCTTTGGACTCAGACCTGGACTGGAGCTGCGCCGTGGCTCTCCCAGGCATCCAGCCTGCTAACCGTGTGTTTCAGGACTTCCCAGGCTCCACAATCCCGTGATCCAATTCTTCATAATCGCTTTATGTATGCAGCCATGCCTCCGTATCTGTGGAGGATTCGTTCCAGGACTACCCTCGGAAACGAAAATCCTCAAATATTCAAGCCCCACACTTGGCTCTGTGGAAGCCACAGATATGAAGAGCAGGCCCCCCACGTAAGCGGATTTTGCATCCCATAAATATTGTATTTTTGATCCACATTTGGTTGCAGATTCAGAACCTACTGATATGGAGGGTTGACTGTATTTATTGAAAAAATGTGTGTGTAAGTGGACCCATGCAGTTCCAACTTGTTTGAACTGTATATATTAATATTAATATTATATAGTAATATAAGTGTAATATATGGTAATATATATGTGTAATGTATAGTAATATTAATATGTATTAGCATATATACTATTAACTATATATAATACGATAGGATATATAGTAGTATTAGTCACATATTAGTAAATATATTAGCTGTATATATCATATATACCAGTATTTTGTATATATTTTTCCATCCTACCGGTTCTGTTTCCCTGGAGACCCTGGAATAACTAATATGATAATCCCTCTAGCTGAACAAAAACGCAGGCTACACAAAGCATCGGGCATGTATTAGCTGTTGCTTATATTTTAGAAAGTGCAGAAATCAGTAGGCACCTGTCATTAGAAACCACAGGGTTGTTTAGGAGGGAGATGAAAGGCAGGATAATTCTGGACTAAAAGGGAGTTCAGGGCCATCAGGCCAAACCACGACACTATCGTGACCCTGATCACTCTGCCATTCTCGGTTTTATCAATGAAGAAATGATCTCGGGCTGGATGAGCAGTGGTTTCCAGACCTGCAGAATATCATTGTGGAGAAACCCGCCTTCGCTCCTCTTGTCCCTCTTCTCTGGTCTTGCTCTCCCCTGAATCATCCTCTCCGACCTTCTCTCCTGAAGACTCTCCCCCGCTTTTTTCCCCTCGCCTTTTTGTCTACGACTAGTCTCATTTTGGGTCTTCACACGTCAGAATGCCCTTAGACCCCGAGGTTCCCTGGCAACACTGTTCCTAAACAAAAGCCTGCCCCACTTGCCCCATGTCAGCTGCAGTAAATGGCTGCCCAGCCCCCCGCAGCGCCTGTTAATCCTCTAATAATCCAAGGGCGATTTCTACAAGACCACATACAATGTTCCCTGGTCCACACTCCAAGTAGGTCAGGCAGCTGATGTTCAGCTGATTAGAGGCTCCTAGGGACCCTGCAGATTCAGAGGCAACGGGGTGTCTTGTAACTTCAGAGGCGACATCTCTCTGAATCAACACAGGCTCCCGAAGAATTCTAATCTTGGTGGTGCTTGAAGCAATTTAGAGATAATGAGCCTCTGTCAATGTGAGGGAAGACAAGGTTTGAATCGCAACCCCCCTCCCTGAGCCATTTTTGAATACAGTAGGGCTTTTAGTCTTTCTATAAAAAGGAAGTTTAACAAAATGCATTTCCAAGAGAGAAAATGCAGTCATTTCTTCCACAGGAATGTAGAGTTTGTTTAGTAAGAGCCTTTCGGGCAGATCGATATGTGAGTTAGCTAGTGGAGTCTGACAGCTCATGTCAAAAATCATTGGTTGTGATGAAAGTGGCCCCATCCCAGGAGTTCTCATGTGTGTGTGTGTGTGTGTGTGTGTGTGTGTCACACAGGGAACTTTCTGTTGGGAACTGAGATTGGAATGCTCGTTCTCATTGCCGTCTCTGATACCTGGGCATGCTTAGGTAGGAGGACCCAGAGAAGAAGCCCATTGCCTAGAGGAGTGGAAACCATAGACATGGCAGCCTGGGGTGACTGCGGGGAGCAGTGCACCAGCCCCACCCCCAGTCTCCATCCATGGCCACGAGCCTGAGGGTGCAGGGAAGATGGAGGGACAAACTGAGCTGGAGGCGCTAAGAAGCTCTTACAGCCTGAAAGAATCATCTCTTCTGGACACCAGCACGGTGAATCCATGGGGACCGGGGAGGAACGCTTAGGTTGAGAATGGCAGTGAGAACTTGGAGACTTTGTCTTCATTTTCCAGGGATAACAAGGAGTGTAACTGCACATGCTGAACGTCGTTTCCCCCAGGGCAGAGACTAGACAAGCCCAGGGCCTTCCTTCTCAGCTCAGGACGAAGCCTGTCCCCATCACAGCGGCCAGCCCCTGCGGCTCCCATTCCCAGCTTCTCCCTGCCCTTGGCCACCCCCTTCTCCCTCCCCAAGCTGCCAGCTCAGTCCCTTGTCGCTGCCTGTGAGCCCTGAGCAGGCAGGCTCCTCAGTTGCTGGGGTCTGTGTTTATGTCCCTCAAATCCCAGAGGGAATAAGCTGTCCCCCCAAAGTGACTGTGTTAGGAGGTGGGGCCTTTGGGAGGTGATGAGGTCAGGGGGGTGAGGTCCTCACCAATGGGATTAGTGCCCTCACAGGAGGCGGAAGGGACCGGAGCTCTGCCCTTCTACCTGGTGAGAACACAGCAGGTGGCACCGGCTGTGAAGCAGTAGGCAGGCCCTCCCAGACACCAAATCTGCCGGTGCCTTGGCACTGGCTGGACTCCAGCCTCCAGAAATCCATTTCCATGTTTTAAAAGCCACCCAACTTTGTTACAACAGCCTAAACAGACTAAGACATATGTCCTGACTAGATATTTATCATGGTTCTTATTTGTCAAAATTAGACTCACAATGCACCTCCCCTAGTATGTGACTTTACATAATTAACCCCAGACTTTGATTAATGCTATCTTTTAACCAAGAGGACCAAAGGGATGGAGAGATGAGTATCCCACCTTCTTTTCCGCTCTGCCTGCTTGTGGAAGGGGAGTGGGGCTTGCCTCGAGCCGGGGGAGATGTTGTCCTCACAGATTTTCTGGAGCAAGAGGTGTGAAGCTGAGGGAGAGAGAAAGAGGGAAGAGGAGGATGTCTTAGCTTTGTGCCACCCGGAAGCAGACTGGGACAGAAATGGGAGTGCAAAGGTGGAAAAAACATGGAGAAGGAGAGAGGGAAGGGAAGGCTGCCAGGAACGGATGGTGGGCCAGTCTAAGCTGGGGACACCTGGAGCTTATTCCCTCTGGGAACTCAGGGAACCAGGGCAGAACACACACCTCTGAGTCCTCAAATTTTGGGGTGAGGATGCAGGAGTATTGATTAAGTGACTCCACTTTTAAGTGGTTGAGGGCTGGCCCACTGCGTGCCTCTGTGCAGGCTGCAAAGTGGACCCACTTTCTCAGGTAAGGTGGTGCAGGTGTTGGCCCAGGTGCCCTGGCATGGTGCAGATGATGGATGGGGTGGATAGGGCCACGATGGTTTCTGCTGCAGATGGAACAGAAGGAAAGCCTGGGGAGACACCAAGCAAGGGATGCCAACTTCTTTGCAAGCTGCCTTCTGGTTGCTACAGAGTGTCCTTTTCAGCAGTGGTGCAGTGCGTCTGAAGCCTGTCCCACATGGTGACTCTTTCTAAGGGTTTTGCTTCCTCAGATCCTTACTGGGGTGGGGGTGGGGTGCTGGGGGGCTGCATGTACCCTTGTGCCCAACTCAGTGCCACTGTCTCACAAGCCCAGCACATCTCCGTGGCTGGAATGAGAGCTCCGCAAGGATGGATGCTGAGTGATTTTTTGCTTTTGTGTTTCCTGATGAGACAGAAGAGGAGAAGAATGGCAAAGATAGCTTTGATTAAGGATAGGGTTTTCCTAGACCAAGCCTGTCACATGCTTTTCACCAGGAGTGATCACTCCTCTGTTGCATTTCACACATCTCTTACTGTCCCCTGCCAGGGATGCAAATCGAAGTAAATTTTGTTTGGGGCCACTGCCCAGACATCCCTTAACCTCCCGAGCAGGTCTTTCTCCAAAACACCCCTTTGAGGCCTGGGGGTGAGACGTGGCGCATCCTAAGCGATCTTGGCCCCAGCGCTGGCGGGCGGGCACATACTGAGTTTGTCTCATCCTGTTAAGGAAAATGATCTCTGGTCTGTGTGCTGCACTCAGATTGCAGCTTGATGAGAGCATAATGAGCCTGAATGAATTGCCAGGATGAGAAGGAGTAGCTCACTTTGAGGAGCTGCACTAACCCAGCAGGGCCAGGAGAGTG
>VSMD01018292.1:30857-61061 GCA_008750895.1 Mirza zaza | reverse complement strand
GCATGCATCCATCCATCCATCCATCCATCTATTCATCCATCCATACACTCATCTATCCATCCATCTATCCATTCACCTATCCATACACTCATCTATCCATGCATCCATCCATCCATCCATCCATCCATCTATTCATCCATCCATACACTCATCTATCCATGCATCCATCCATCCACCTATCCATCCATCCATCCATCCATCCACTTATCCATCCATCTACTCACCCATCCATACACTCATCTATCCACGCAACACCTATCCATCCACCTATCCATCCATCCATCCATCCATCCATCCATTCACCTATCCATACACTCATCTATCCATGCATCCATCCATCCACCTATCCATCCACCTATCCATCCATCCATCCATCCATCCACCTATCCATCCATCTGTCCATCCATCCATCCATCCATTCACCTATCCATACACTCATCTATCCATCCATCCATCCATCCATCCATTCACCTATCCATACACTCATCTATCCATGCATCCATCCATCCACCTATCCATACACCTACCCATCCATCCATCCATCCATCCATCCACCCACCTACCCATCCACCCATCCGTCTTTCCTTTTTCTATCATGTGTCTGTCATCTCTGTTCCTTAATCCATCTGTCTTCTTTCTATCTATCCATCTATCTACCTGTCCACCCACCTATCTCCTCTTATGCTTGGGCCTTCTACCTCTCCCCTGGCCCCCACATGGAATATTTATACTTATTTGGCAGAATCCAGGTATTTTTGCAATCCCAATTCCAGAAGGTGGATGTTGTCGTATTTCCTAGAAACTTCTCAGTGAGGTTTGCTGATTAAGTGCCACTCTTACCATAATAAGCAGCAAAGTGCTGCCCTTAGCCCAGGCTGGGTGCTGGGGCACAGGGTGTATTTGAGGGACACTGAGACATGTCAGTGGCGTCCTCGGAGCCCCTGTGTCTGTGTCGACATGGGGGGCCTTGGTCTGGCTGTCGAGCCTCAGCGTAGCAAGGCTGCCCAGGTGTGACTCTTACAAAGGAAGGACAGGTAGGGCCATTTCTGGGGACTCTAAAATCACTCTTTCCACCCACCGTCCCTAACACCTTTGCGAAGTCTCTTTGGCTCCAGAACGTCTACACTCCATAATCCTCTTACAGTGATTTCCTTGAAGAAGGAAGGGATGAGGCAGGGTGCTGAGCAGTCTGGGGCTTGTGGCATCCTTCTCAGGTGACGGGGTGGTGCCTGGTGCAACCTGCAGAGTCTCATGTCCTGTTGGCAGAGACCCAGCCTCGGCTGGGCTGGCGGGAGCGGGGCCACCCTGGGCTCACAAGCACTCAGGTGAGTCTGGTGCACAGGTGGGGCTTGCAGACCAGAGGTGTCAGCACAGGGCACAGGCGGAGACGATGACAGGTGTCCTCCATCGAGAGATGGAGCCCTTCCCCCCAAGTGCACATGTGTGTCTGTGTATTCCATGCTAAAAATAAAAACCAGAGCCAGATACATAAGAAAATCTGTCTCACTGCCTAATACTCTGCTCCAGCTCATCACTCGTTCCTGTCACCAGCCGTGTGGCTCCTTCCCGACAGAGCTTGGAAACCAGATTTCCTCCAGGCCCGACGACCCGCCCTCCCGACGGAGCAGTGGCCGGCATCGCCGGGTGGCCCCCGTCGTCAGCCCTGGGCACAGGTCAGCCCGAGGCTGCACATTTGCTCTCACTCCACACAAAGGCAACTCAGGTGCCGGCAGAGGACCTTGGCCAGGGACCGCCCGGCGGGCGGAGGACTCCTCTGGGGCTGCCGCGGCAGACAAACCCAGAGGGGGAATACCCGGGCGCAGAACAGTCTCCCCGGGGACTTCTGGAAGGCCCGCACCTCACTGCCATGTGTGTCCTGCCCAGGCGCCCCGAGAGGCCCGCCACGCGATGCCGCCGTTTGAGAAGCTGAATTGGTGGCCGATGTTTTGACGTCATTCCAGTTCTTGGACGGAGTTCCCAGAATCCCAGCGTCTCCCTTCTTTCGTGGGAACCGTCTGTGGGTGAGCTGTGGCGCCGTGACCGTCCTCATCTCACTGTGGCAGATTCGCAGGTGGCCACTGCGGAAAAGGGCCGAGCAGAGCTGTCACTTCCCCAGGGGCTCGGTTACAGGTGCGAGGAGGCCGGCAGGTCGGAAATGGCGCCCTCAGCCCTGGTCCACACGTCCCTCAGCCGCATTACTCGGTGGGGGACCAGCTCGTCTGCGGGAGGTGAACGCCCCATCCTGGTGCCTTTTTCCTGCATGGTCAGCTGTGGCGCCGGGGGCCAAGGTGGGTGGCGTCGTGCATGGGGCTCCCAGGAGCTTGGCAGCCCGGGGCAGGTGGGGAGGGAGTCTCCGCCTGGACCGGCATCACCCAGCGAGCTCCACTGGGGCAGAGGGCGTGGGGCTGAGAAGGTCTTGAGAGAAGGTGGGGACCTGCCATCATTTTAGGTAGAAACGTAGAAAGTGTGCTCTGCACCCGCTTTGTTTCATAGGCAGCATGTGAGCGACACATACACCGGCCGTGGCTCTGTGGCCGAGGTCTCAGCACCAGCCCCGTGCAAGGCGTGAGTCTCTGCCGGCCCCTCTCTCTCCCTCCTCCCTGGCTGTCTGTTGAGCACCTGCTGCAACAGGTGAGAAAGGCGAACCGTAGACAAGTAAACGGTGTATCGTTATTGCCATCGAAGTTCTGTGTGTCTCCTCTTCGCACATCTTTGGACAGGAGAGATTCTGCCTTGGCCCGGCCAGCGTGGGGTGAGGCCCATCGCAGCGGCTCTGGCCTGCGGGGGGCTGGGCCGTGGCTCAGGGAAGAAGCTCCGATGGAGTTTCCTCCACTAATCCTGACCCGCAAGCTGTTCTCAGACAGGCTCCCTGACTTCGGAGAGGTCGGCATGGCCCAAAGCCTGAGTTTTTAGAGCCTTTCTGGTGGGAGGCCTCGGGTCACCTCTCCCCAGACAGCATGGTGACGACCCTCACCTACCCACGTGTCACATCAGCTCTTCTCTCCCCAAACTCGGGACGTTCCGCTACATTGCTCACCTGCAAGCAGTTCTGTTTATCTCTTTGTGACTCCTCCATGAGATTGGCTCCTGGGCAAACAGAAGCGGTCACCGGGCATGAATCCATTCCCCAAGCAACCCTCAGGTTACACTGGGCTGGAGGGCGGCAGCCAGGTGTGGGCACTGAGACAGCACCTGCCAGGGACCAACGTCAGACAGGTGACGAAATCACACGGGTGCCCTAGCAAAAGGCTTCTGGTCCCCAGAGCAGTCCGATATGCAAGCAGGTGACAGGGCAGGTGCCTGGTGCTGCATGGGGGTCACCTGCAGAGTCTCACGTCCTATCAGCAGGATGCTGCTTCCGGATGCTGCCGGGAGGCTGGCTGAGATGTCCCTTGTTGGGCTGGGGCAAGGAGAGGCTAAACAGGCAGTGTGGGGTCGACAGCCTCAGAAGGAAGTCAGCACCCCTAGGAGGGACACAGAAGGGTCTGGACTCTCTAGAGACGTAGTCTGACCCTTTATATCAAACTCCCCTACTCTGCAGAAAAGATAACACCAGGGAGCCAGACTCTGGGACCCCGACCCAGGCTTGGCTGCACCTGGCCTGTGCCCGGCGGGAGGGGCGGGCAGGCAACGCTAGCCGCATGCCTCCCCACCCTGCATCTCTGCTTAGATGTCCATCCTAGGGTCTGCTGACTGCTAGACAGTGGTTTTCATCGTTTGTCTCTTAAAGGTCTGTTTTGTGGCAAAGTGCATTTATCTGTTCCAAGAACTTATGGAGTGCTGGGGCCCTGCCTGCCCTGGGACCGCCACGTGCTCAGGTCGGTCCCAGCCCTCACGTAGCCCAGAGTCCCATGGAAGGGGACCCGTGAGCATGCACGCGTTGCAGGGAGACTTCTGCAGTGGGAGAGTGCCGGTCACGTGCAGGGCTGTGCCCCGGGGGCCTCCCAAGCCGGCGATGTCTGCAGGGGGCTGGGAGGATCAGGACCAGTTTCCAGGAATGCGGGGGTGGTGGGAGGGTGCGATGGGCTGGGGGTCTGGATCGTGAGGGTGTGTCTACCTCACTGAGGAGCTGGGTCCCTGTCCTTTGCTCGCCGGGAGCCAGGGCACCTACACAAGGGAGCAATTTAGAAAATGGCTTGTTGGAAGTCTTTACCCACAATGGGAATTTCATGCTTCCACCAGCCCTGGGCCTCCAGTCACAGGGGAGAAGGCCCTGCTCAGGGCTTTCAGAGGGGAGGAGCTGAGCCTGGAGGAGCTGGCCCTGGAGGAGGAGCTGGCCCTGGAGGAGAAGCTGGCCCTGGAGGAGAAGCTGGCCCTGGAGGAGAAACTGGCCCTGGTGGAGGAGATGGCCCTGGAGGAGGAGCTGGCCCTGGAAGAGAAGCTGGCCCTGGAGAAACTGGCCCTGGTGGAGGAGATGGCCCTGGAGGAGGAGCTGGCCCTGGAGGAGAGGCTGGCCCTGGAGAAACCGGCCCTGGTGGAGGAGATGGCCCTGGAAGAGCTGACCCTGGAGGAGAAGCTGTCCCTGGAGAAGCTGGCCCTGGTGGAGGAGCTGGCCCTGGTGGAGGAGCTGGCCCTGAAGGAGCTGACCCTGGAGGAGAAGCTGTTCCTGGAGGAGCTGACTCTGGAGGAGAAGTTGGCCCTGGAAGAGAAGCTGGTCCCAGAGGAGAAGCTGGACATGGAGGAGGAGCTGGTCCTGGATGAGAAGCTTGCCCTAGAGGAGGAGAAGCTGGTTGAGAGGATTGCAGAAGAGCAGAGGGGACACGGGTGGAGAAGCGTTAGGCACTGGAGGAGAGTGGGCGCCCCCAGCCCAGCCACAGCCTTTCCTTGTGGAGCCTCCCCCAGTGCGACAGTGGGGACAGTGGCCGTGGATCTGCACCCAGAACTGGAGCAGGATTTGGAAATGACAACAGACAGGGAAGCACCTGCCGTGACACACAGGCTCTGCTGGGGTCCCATTTATTGTCCCAAAGAGCCCTGGGGTCAGACTGTGACTCCTGGGGAGGTGGGCGACTGGGGCTGCACTGTGCCCACCACGCCCACCCTGGGCCGCCTGCTGCTGTCACCTGTTCCAGGTTTAAGGCCGGGGCGGTGCCCCACATGCCAGAAATCGGCTCATTCACCTTAGCGCTTGTCTTTATTACTAAAAAAATCTCCTAGGTTTCAAATGGATTAGATAGATCTGGAAGGTCATGTGCTTCCCTGAATCGAGTAGAGACATTATTTGTGACTATCAATAATTATTTTCTTATTAATGTAATTAAAGATTTCATTCTTTCCCATCTAGTAGCTTTGGAGAAATAAATCTTCCAATTATCTCCACTTTCAGGTTCTTTTTTTTTTTTTCAAAATATCTCTAATTATCACTCTTGCTACAAGTATAATCAACTTGCATAAATTAGATTCTATTCTTAGCCTTGAGTTAGCTATCCCTCATCTGTTTTCTGGCACTCTGTATGTTATGGTGACAAATTCTAAGCTAACACATCTATTCCACACACAACCCAAATTGAAAGGCCCAAACTAAAATAATATATTTACATGGAATTTGACGCAGTCTAAACACACGGAGGCACAAAGATGAATTATTCCACCGCAGAACCCAGGCCCCTCCCCGCCAGTCTGGGATCCTCCGGACTGCACTGTGTCTCCCTGCCCTTGCAGGCCTGGCCGTCCCGTGTTTGAGGGCCTGGGGTTCGAGGGTTCATCACTTCATTTGACAGGTGCCAGCTCCTCCCGTGCGGGGCTCTGTGCCGGGTCCTGGGGAGGGAGGGGCCTGGCCTCTTCCGCCAGGCTACCGTCAGTGTCTCCACCTGCACAAGCGGGCTCACACAGGAAACTGAGGCCCGAGACTGTGGGACAGAGGGCCGGGAGTGAGGCATGCAGAGCAGTCTGGGAGCAGGGCGCTGGGCAGGGCTGGGGAGGGCGCCCTCCTGTGCCGCTGTGTCCCTCCTCACTGTGAATCCACCAGGAACCACTCAGGGCCGTTTGCAGCACTGGCCCTGGTGGAGCGTCTCCTCCAGGATCAGTTCCTCCAGGGCCAGCTTCTCCTCCAGGATCAGCTCCTCCAGGGCCAGCTTCTCCTCCAGGATCAGCTCCTCCAGGACCAGTTTCTCCTCCTGGAACAGCTCCTCCAGAGTCAGCTTCTCCTCCAGGATCAGCTCCTCCAAGGCCAGCTTCTCCTCCAGGATCAGCTCCTCCAGGACCAGTTTCTCCTCCTGGAACAGCTCCTCCAGGGCCAGCTTCTCCTCCAGGAACAGCTCCTCCAGGGCCAGCTTCTCCTCCAGGATCAGCTCCTCCAGGGCCAGCTTCTTCTCCAGGATCAGCTCCTCCAGGGCCAGCTTCTCCTCCAGCAACAGCTCCTCCAGGGCCAGCTTCTCCTCCAGGATCAGCTCCTCCAGGGCCAGCTTCTCCTCCAGGATCAGCTCCTCCAGGGCCAGTTTCTCCTCCTGGAACAGCTCCTCCAGGGTCAGCTTCTCCTCCAGGATCAGCTCCTCCAAGGCCAGCTTCTCCTCCAGGATCAGCTCCTCCAGGACCAGTTTCTCCTCCTGGAACAGCTCCTCCAGGGCCAGCTTCTCCTCCAGGAACAGCTCCTCCAGGGCCAGCTTCTCCTCCAGGATCAGCTCCTCCAGGGCCAGCTTCTCCTCCAGGATCAGCTCCTCCAGGGCCAGCTTCTCCTTAAGAGCATTTGATTCAACCGTGGAACATTGGAACCAAAGGGAACCCCCCGTCAGTCAGCCCTGGGCTCTTAGTGCCCCCCAAAGCGGGTTTGCAGAGCTCTGCTGCTGGCACGAAGCCCGCTGGGGCGGCTCTTGTCTCATTGCTGATAAAGTCAGCCTTACAGACCCCCGGGGTCTGCCTTCCTGCTGGCACCCCTTGGGCTCACCGCCCACTCTGCTTCCCTCCTCCACCTGGGCAGATCCTCGAGCCTGCCTTGGGGCTCAGCCTCGGCCTGCCTTCCTGGATTGTCAACTCACATCCTTGAGGGTGAGAACAGGCCCTACTGGGGTGTGTCCCCAAAACTTACTCCTGCACGAGCAGGAACCACGTATTTGTTTTAAATAATTCTCAGACATTTTTGCAGAAGGAGACTTAATTCACT
The DNA here is from genome assembly GCA_008750895.1 of Mirza zaza. Taxonomy (NCBI): domain Eukaryota; kingdom Metazoa; phylum Chordata; class Mammalia; order Primates; family Cheirogaleidae; genus Mirza; species Mirza zaza. Next base: position 53,962 of record VSMD01018292.1, on the reverse strand, counting down.
TCTATGTTACTACAAAAAGCCTCTCCAGCTCATCACAGGAGGCCGCTCTCAGCACAACAACGTGTGCAGCAAAACTCAGACACAACTCAGGAATCAGACAAGAGCAATGTTCATCCTTGTTCATTGTATTGAAGTTCCCTGGAGGGCGGAGCACTGTCACATAAGCCCCAGCAGGACTAGTGGGAAGGCTGACCACCCAGGGGCAGATGCAGGCTCCCCGTGTACGGAGCCAGGCTCCCCGTGTACGGATCCAGGCTCCCCGTGTACAGAGCCAGGCTCCCTGTGTACTGAGCCAGGCTCCCTGTGTATGGTTCCAGGCGTCCTGGTTAATGGATCCAGGCTCAGTTACTTTCTGCCTGAACTGCAAGAGTGTTAAATCTCTCCCTCAATTTCTATCTATGTGGAAAACAGAGTTACGGGAGGAGTTGCTGCATCGTGTTGTCACGAGGGTTAAATTGAGAACCTGCAAAGCCCCAGGCCAGGGCGTGCAGCTCCAGGGGGAGGCTGGTGGCCGCTACCCGAGCCCTCATTCTCTGCCCTGAAGCTGCCACTCTCGGCCCCTCTCCTCCTCCTGCCGTCTGGGCCGAGCAAGCAGCTGGTCCCTCTTGGCTTCCGTCTTCCTCCTCTCTCCGTCCCCCCGTGTTTGCTCAGCGTCTCGGTCAGTCCCCGAGCATCAGAGAGCCCTTTCTTGGAAGGGCAGGGAGGGCGAGGGCGGGGGGCGTAGAATTTCGTGCCTTTGCCCTCACACTTGCACGGCAGAGACCTCTCCCCTGTCTGCAAACAGCCGATGCTGTCCCGGCCTCCCGAGAGCTGGCGAGAGGAATGGCCCTTCAGACAGAGGCTCCGTGTCCTTTGGCTGTTTCTTTTGGACCCTACTTGAGGGTTCCGCTCAATAAATATCACCAAACAGCCTTTTGCATGGGACCCGCCGTCTCAGAGTCCTAACTTGAATTTAGCTCCAGGAGAAAGTTGTGTGCTTTCTGTTTTTGTTGCTCCTTTGCTTTGTTGTTGTCCTTTAGACAAATTTAGTTTTGTTTTCGTCAGGAAATCAAAATTGGGTCCCCAGACGAGTTTCCTTTTCTGCCTCAGCTGTCAGGAAACCCCGTGCCCTGTGACTCGGGTCCCCCCTTCCGTGTGGGGGCTGCTGCCTGGGGGTCTCCCTCGAGCCCTAGCAGGGTCCCCGGAGCACAGGGTTTGGGGTGACACTGTAGGTCCACCTTCCTCGCTCGCTGGAAGACGTTTGCTTTAAGTCCTCACTCCGGAATTCTAATCTCAGAACTATACACCTTTCTCCTAACATTTATCAGACTCAACAGAACTGGACAATCCTTTGTAAATACGAAACTGGCTCAGTGCATTTCAGCTCTACAACGCAGCACTTAACGAAATGGTAAGATCCAGGGCTTAGACATTTAGATCCTATGCAAATAATTATGGCAAATGGATGAATCCGAAAAAAATGTGCTTTGAATTGGGCTGGCCTCTCCTTTCAATATCGCCTTTTATTTGAAAACAGGCAAACAGAAAAGGAATTATACCTATTTGCTTTTTCTGCCGGATATTTTAATGGTTTGTTCTGTCTGAGAAAAACCTGATATTTAGCTAAAGTTGACAGAAACCACAAGTGGACATGTCAAAACAAGCTGGAGAAAGTTACTTTTGATGTGTTTTATTGAGATATCCGAGGTACTTTCCAATTATTTTATGCCAAGAAAGGTAGTTCTCACCAAAAAAAAAAAAAAAAAAAAAATGATTCCTTTTGAAAACCACAAAAGTGTAACTTGTCAACCCTTAAATATCATCAGATCTATCACCCAGGCAAGTTCTAAGGCAGCTGCGCCGCTCCTGGCAGCGGGAGGGGCGGATGCGAAGGGGCTGAGGCTGCGTGGCGTGGGCAGCCGCCTCTCGTCTCCCCCGCGCACAGAGTGGACGCGGGCAGCGCGCGGGGCCTCGGCGTCTCCGGGGGAGGAACGCGCAGCTCTTTGCACCATAAACCACCCAGCTCCGGGGGGCGGAAGCAGAGCGGTTGTTAGGTTCGGATCTGAACTTCGGATGGCACAGAGCTCCGACCCACTGATGCCCCCTGGCCCTCTGGGCTGCGGAACGGGGGTGCCCACGTGGGCAGGCTGCACGTCCGGGGTGCCGGGGGCCAGCCCTGATTCTGCCACTCCCGTCCCTGAGCCCCCTGAGCTGCGTCCTTTCCCTTGGACCAGGGATGGGCCGGCCTCCCTTGCAGGGCCGTGCACGGACGGGCGCCCCGACCCCCCAGCTCCGACAGGGAAGGCCCGGAGCGAGGCTGCCGTCCACTGCCTGCCCCCTCTGCCGGACGCGGGGCAAGGGGCGCGGGGCGCCCTGCGCATGCAAAGCTCGCCGCTCCCCTCCCCCGCGGGTGGGGGCTGGGACTCCTTTGTAGACCCAGGCTCTGCGCACACGTGAAATTCGGACGCGCCTCCGCACCAGGGCTTTCAAAAGGTGACTTAAGAAACAGTTCCCGAACACAAAGACAATGGGGCAGGGAGGTGTTTTCAGATTAGACAGAAACCACATGAAAGCCGCTGCTTCGGAAGAGGAGCGAGGTTTGAACTTGACTGTGCGGAGGGCGGGGGCTGGAGCTGCGGCCCGGATCCCGGGAGGAGCCAGGGCGCGTGCAGCCGCGGGGGTGGGGGGCTCCCGGGAGGCCGCCCTGCTGGGGGTGCCCGGAAGCCCCCCCCTCCCTCCTGCCACGTGCTCCCGGGTGGGGGGAAACCACCTTCTCCGTGGCGCCGACGGGGCCTAGCGAGGGCCGGCAGAGCGCACCGGGGGAGAGCTTTGTCTGAGGTCCCCGGGGGCGAGTCCTGCGCTGGGACGGCCCCCTGGACTCAAGAAAGAGGATGAGGGCAACAAACGCAGGGAAAAGCGAACATTTTATTAAAGCGCAAACCCCAGCGCAGCGGTGTGTCCGTGGTCAGCGCTCGTCTGGGAGCGGCCCTGAGCCGGCCTGGCCTCACCTCGCGGGGCCACGCGCTTCCACTGGTGGCAGGTGGGATCGCGCACCTTGACTGCAAGTGTGAGAACACTGCGGCTGCCTAGTCTCCGGGTCTGGCCCGCACTGCCTTTAGCCACACCTTGCCCGGACCCCCAAGGTGAACTTGCACTCTTGGGGTGATGCCTACCTTTTCAGCTTCCTTGTCGCCTCTGCCCCACTTCGTGCCCCCATGGTGGGGGAGGACGTGGTCCAGGGCTGTCCTGGGGTCTCTGCAGGTCCCGGGGTGGGACTGGAGCTGGCTGCCGCCATGGCCCAGGGCCTTGGCTGGTGAGACTGGGTGGGGGACACAGGCTCCATGACGGCTTCAGTAGCCACCCCCCCCACCCCCAACCCCCCCCACCCCCCGCCAGTCTGGGTGAGCTGACACAGGTGTTTTCCTGACTGCTTTGAAGGGCCCAGAGAGGCTCAGACAGTGAGGATCCAGCGGTGACCCCCACGCCCTGGTGGGCAGGAGAGCAGCATTCTCTGAGATCCTGGGCTGGGAGCCATGGCTGGGGACCGTCCTCAGGCTGGGTGACCCTGGGTGTAGGCGGAGGGAGGGGCCTGTAGCCCTGAGGACAGAGTCCAGTGGAGATCAGGACCCCCAGACCCTGAGCCTGGACATGTCGGATCACCCTGAGAAAATGGATTGCGTGAGACTCTGTTTCTCCAACTTTGCCACTCTTAGCCGGGCTCGGGTTCCCAGGGGTTTTCTTACGGGGAAGAGTGAAAGGAAGGGGGTGAGAGGACAGAGAGTGGGTTCCTGTTGGACTTTCACCTTGGAGCGAGTGACGCCTGGACGCTGAGGGTGGCTCCCCGCTGCCCGTGGCGGCCTCGCGTGGCAGCGTGAAAGCTCCGAGCCACCGTCTCCACACCGATGGAAGGAGAGTGGGATGGAGTGGGCACGATCCCACCACCCAAGTTGCCGCCGTACGTGCGCATGTTGCTTTGCAGTGTTTGCCCGTGTTTCTCTCACTTAGTTTGATCAGCTGTCCCAGCGGCCTACAACTTGTAGGGCAGGGTCTCTGCAAGTGGGGTCTGGGGCGTGAGGTCCTGCTTCTTGGCGTCCGCACCTGCCCATGTTCCTCCTGCCCGCCTCCTGTTGGCACTCTGCTCACGTGTCCGTGATCCTGGGGTCCCCGCTCCTCTCACCTCGACCTCCCCCCAGCGGGGGCACATGGCTCCGTCCACACCCCTCTAAGTCAGGAACTGCCCAGTCCTCGTGCCCCACCTGCCCTCTGTCCTGAGCACCAGGCTGTTTGCACAAACACCCAGCAGACGGACGCCCTGCCTGGACGTCCACAGGGCGAGGCTCACCCCGTCCACACCGGTGGCCCCTGAGGCCTCCCCGTCAGCTCCAGCATTGCCGCCTGCCACGCCGGACACACCGAGCGTGGAGTGGACCTCCGCCCCTTCCTGCTTTCCGTCTGGTGGGCTGCAAAGACCCAGCGGTCTGCCCCGATGCCTTCTGTGCCTGGGCCTCTCCGGGACCCGTCTCCTGCCGTCTCACCTGGGCGCTCACTGACTGCTGTGGACGTTCCTGCAGCCTCGGCTCTGGTGTCCCCCCCTCTCCCCCAGGGCCGATGACAGAGACCATGTGTGGGTCATCACCTCCCTCTCCTCTTCTCCTTCTACCCGCAGGGCCTGAGCCTGTGCCTGGCCACCAGCACACGTGAAGGTGGTGACCGAGCACCGAGCCCGCCCAGCACTGACAGAGCGGCCCAGTTCTCTGGAAGGGTGTCCGGGTGCCCCAAGGGTGTCAGGTGAGGACCCCTGGGGAGGATAGGGAGGACTGCTGGGGAGGACCCCTGGGGAGGATGGGGAGGATACCTCTGGAGGATGGGGAGGAGCCCTGGGGAGGATGGGGAGGAGCCCTGGGGAGGATGGGGAGGAGCCCTGGGGAGGATGAAGAGGACCCCTGGGGAGGATGGGGAGGAGCCCTGGGGAGGATGGTGAGGAGCCCTGGGGAGGATGAAGAGGACCCCTGGGGAGGATGGGGAGGACCCTGGGGAGGATGGGGAGGACCCTGAGGAGGAGCCCTGGGAGGACCCTGGGGAGGGTTGCCCTCCATCGGGAGGTGTCCTGCGCAGGGGTGACGCTGGTGTGACCAGAGTTCACGTGACCCTTTAGGACACTGCTTCCCAAGCCGTGTACATCTCCGGTGCTCACGTGAAAGCAAAACCCTTGCGTGACAAGCCCGCGTTGACGGCAGGGTCCCTGAGTCGGCCTAGGCGGAGCCACTCCCCTGGGTGCAGCCCTGGCCGCTGCTCTGCAGGGCGTGCTGGGCTGGGCTGGGCTGACCTGTGCCCGGCCCTCGCCATCTCGCACGGCACAGGGAACGAATTTCTCTCGGTGGGGGTGACTTTTGGGGGGAGAGCCCTGCAAAGTTTCCCCTGCGCCGGGGTCAGACGTATCAGACAGGGCAGAGGACTGGGAGCCGGCCCTGCAGCCGAGGGTCTGGACTCTCGTCCCGGCCCCGCCGTGGCCTGGCTGGCCCTCCCCTCTGTGGGTGGGGGCCCTGCCTTCCCTGGTCTCTGTCTCTCTGCTTCCTCCTCACCCGCTGGAGTCAACCCGCCACCTCTGGCTTCCCAGAGAGTCCAAGGAGCAGCTTCCCCGGCTTCTCTCCGCGAGGTTGCAGACGCGGGGCACCTAGCTCGCCTCAAGCTCCTCCCAGCGCGGCTGTCGCGGTGGGATTAAGGGTGCTCTCCTTCCTTTCACTGGGTCATTCATTAAAGTGCTTTCTCACCTAAATTGCACCGTGCACTCTGCCAAGCGCCGCTCTCACCTGGCGTCCCGGGATTTGCCGCGAAGTCACGCTGCCTGCGTGGGAGGGGCGGCCCCGGGCTGCCCAGGGCCTCTCTGGGAGGCTGGCGTGTCCCTGCGTCGCGTGGGCGTGTGCTGGGGTGTCCTGTGCGTGCTGCGCGGGCCGAGTCTGGAATTCGCCGATCAGAACTTATGCAACCAGCCGAGGTCAGGGCGAGGCGGGCGGAGCCGCCCGGGCAGCCGGCCTGGGAGTCAGACAAGGAAGCGGGGTCGTGTTGGGACCTGACGGTGCTGCTGGGCTCCCTGAGGACAGGATGGCAGCACAGCGGGGTCGCCGTGGCTGCGGAGGGGACGGGTGGCTTCATCTCAGGCCCAGAGGGAGGCAGGTGGGAGCCCAGAGCTGCCCTCCCGCGTGGCCCTGGCCCGTCTCTCTGTGGCAGGGCTGGCTACGGGGTGGAGGTTGGCACGATGCCAGTCGACCCTGGAGCCCTGAAGGCCCACGGGGCCTTGATCCCCCAAGGGGGCCTCAGGGGGACCGGCCACTGTCTGCAGCTGGTGGCTTGGTGAGGATGCCGTTCCTATCCTATGGCTCCTCCCTCCAACTGCAGTCAGCCCTGTGCCCAGAGGAAGGGCAGGGAGGGGGCCCCTGCGTGGGTTTGGGGTGTGGGGCAAAGCCTCTCCCTGGGACCCTCCCTGCCCTCAGCTGCAGGGGCTGCTGTGTCCCTGCTCTCATTGCTAAGCTCGTCATCGGTGCTCTTCTCTGTCCACCCGCAGGGAAGCCGCCAGGAAGGGGCTGTCTGTGGGAGCTCGGGCCCCGGTAGGCACCGTCTCGGCGGGAAAGGGCCGATCCCGTCCCTACTTCTGGGGCCGTGGAGGGTCCCCCAAGCATGAGGGTCCCTTCCCCAAGCAAGAGCTGTGAGTTTTGGAATTCTGTGCGGTCACGACGACCGTGCTCACACCCAAAGTGACATCTGCTCGTCGCCCACTCTCGTTCCGTGAGCCTGCCCGATCTCACCGTTACACTGGTCCTCCTGCGTTTCCACGTGTGCGTGCCGTGTGTTTAGTTCCATGGTGTCTGTCTCACACGCAGGCCCGAGTCAAGACACGGCACATACCCGTGCCCTTCTCGGCCCTCCCGGCTCCCGGCTCCAGGCCTCCGGGGACCTGCCTCCGTCGCAGACCCTGGTCATCGTGAGAATGCCATAAAAATGGAATCCCACGATGTGCCGATTTCTGGGCTTGGGTTTTCCCCTTAGCAGCATCCCCTTGGGGCCCCCAGGCTGTTGTGTGTCTCAGCTCTGTCACCGTCACCCTTGGCCTGGCTTGTCCCTGAGCTGGCCGCAGCTCCGGCCTTGCGCCCTGGTGGGAAGGTGTTTTTCCTGGAGGGTGGAGGGAGAGCCGGTCCAGGCCCTCACTCGAGGAGGAGGAGGAGGACGCCAGCGCAGAGGGGACACCGGTGATCGTATGGAGATCGCAAGCAGGTCATGTGCATCCCGGGAGCCTGGCCGAGCCCTGCTGGAACGTGTCCCGCCAAGGGACAGGGGCCCCTTTCTGTCCGGGGTGGAGCTCCGCTGTGCAGCCACCAGCGTATGGCTGTGGCCCGCTGGAGGACACCCGGCTGTTGTCAGCCGTGCGCTGCTGCAGGTGAAGCCGCCGTGGACCCGCGTGCAGGCCTTATGTGAACCATAGTCAGACACGTCTAAGGAGCGTGAAATGCTAAATAAGTCCCTAAATAAATCATGCCATGCAGTCACGAGCAGTTGCTGAACCAGCACAGTGGTGAAGGTCGTGGACTTTGGAATCCAGCAGGCCTGGGTTCAAGTCTCAGCTCGGCTACTTCCTAGCCGTCCAACCTTGGACACGGGAATTGACTGCCCCTGCCTCGAGTTCCTCATCTGTGAAATGGGGCAGTAATGACACGCGTGTGTTTCCCAGGCTGCTCGTTTCCCCCATTGCTTCCCAGGATGCAACGAGCTCGCCTGGGGCAGGCATCAGCACGGTGCCGGGCGCGCAGTAGGCCTTCGGTGAGGGGCAGCTAGTGTCATTGTCTTGTCACCTGGGCTGCCTTGCACGCTGCCGCCCAGGTGGGGAGGCCGCACCCCGTCCACTCCGGGCACTTCCTGTAACAGCACCGCCCTTCCTCCCCCCCCCCCGCCCCCGCCCCCTGCAGCCTCGGCGGTGACCCTCCTGGTAAAGCTTCCAGCGCCTATAAAACGTGTCCCTGCTCATTTTATGGATGTCCTTATTGAAAAGCGCCACCCACTCGACTTTACCTTCAGAGGCAGGGTCATTTCCTTTCTCTTCCGAAAGCAAAGGGACCTCCCTGCCAAGATAGGGGCGTTTTTACGGTTCATTCAAAACCCGAATGTATCACCGAGATTTATAAGAAACACACCCAGTGCCAAACCCTCAGGGCACAGGTGCCAAACAAGGGGGCATGCTCAACGAGCAAACCTTCCCAGGCCTCAGCTCTGGCCCTGCACGTGGCGGGTGGGGGCGCAGGGGCTGCTTGGAGAACCCTCCGGAAGGCAGGGTCGGGGCCAGCTGCAGAGACGCTGAGCTGCCAGGCGCTGCTGGAGCCCAGGGGGCTGCAGGGCGAGCTCGGGTCCCGCGCTCTCTGGGTACGGAGGTGCCGCGGCTCTGCAGGGCTGGCTCCTGGCGCTGCCCCGGGCAGGGGGGCTGGAGGCGTCTGGAGATCTGCCTCGGGGCCGCCTTGCAGGGACCCGGGAGCGCCGGTCCCTGTGATCGCGTTTCTGAGGCTCGGGCAGTGACCGTGTGAGGCCAGGCTGGCCTTGCAGCTCCCCTTTAAAAAGGTCCCTGAAAACAAGATGCCGATCGGCCAAACTGTGCTTGTTTTTTTTTCCCCCCAGCAGATGAATCTTCATGGGATCTAGGAGAGGCCAGGGCGCTGAGGCCGCCCACTCGCGAGCGCTTTTCAGCTCTGGGGGCTTTTTGTGGTGATTTTGATAAAACGCAGCAGCAGGCAGTTCCAGGGGTGACGATGACGCGGATCAGAGCTCCAAAGGCAGGGCTGGGGGCCGCCCCAATCCAGGGAGGGGAGAGGACGGCGGCAGGAGGGGACGGGTGAGTCTCGTAATTTAAGCAGACAGGTGTGCTGGGATGGAAAATGGGCTTTTTGCGCGCACCCGGGCGGCGTCCTCAGCGGAGTCTGGGCGTGGGCCAGTGGCTCGGGGACCTGCTCATTTGTCTCTGTCATCCGTCAGCGAGGGGAGACGCAGTGGCTCCTCTTGTCCCTTCCACGGAGCCCACGCCTCGCTGCACACGGGACCCCGAGGACTCCTTCCCCCCGAGTCCCCCGTCGTGTAGATGGAGACGCTGAGATCGGGCCACTCACCCCCATCTCTCGTCACACAGCTTTGGGGCAGGAAGGGGCTCTTTTGATTCTCCCCTTGCCTTTTTATTTTTTTTTAACCTCACCGGGCTGCCTTCGACTTCCGTAGCTGTTATTTTATTTCGTTTTTTGGAAATTAGCATTGCACTCAGTTTTAGCTGCTTAGAGGTAAGAAGCACCGCGGGACCAGGCGCACAGAGCTGCGCCAGCCACGAGACGACTTTCTGTCCTTGCAGGTTTTAGGGTGCCCGGGATGAAAATGCCGCACTCGACCACAGCAAGCTTCGCCGTCTTTATTCGAGCGCCGTGGCAAAGCCCAGTCGTCTCGCTCGGCTGTGCGGGGGGCCGGGACTCAGCCGGGCACCGGAAAGTGAGCCCGGCGCAGCCCCGTGCACCTGACTCCACAGGCTGATGTTTTCGGAGACCTTCCGGGGGGCCCCGGTCACTGGGCAGGACACGTTCCAGCAGGGCTCGGCCAGGCTCCCGCGATGCACGTCACCTGCTTGCGATCTCCATGTGATCACCGGTGTCCCCTCTGCGCCTGGCGTCCTCCTCCCCGAGTGAGGGTCTGGACCGGCTCTCCCTCCACCCTCCAGGGAAAACACCTTCCCACCCACCGGAGCACGAGGCCGGAGCACTGACTGGCTCAGGGACAAGCCAGGCCGAGGGGGACCGTGACCAGCACCTGTTCCCCGAGCTGTCCCTGCAGCCTGCCACTCAGTCTGCACAACAGCTCTGGGGAGCACTGGCCACTGCGTCTGCGTGACAGCTGGGGAAACTGAGGCATGGAGCAGTTAAATGACCCCCACGCTGCCGCTGGCGGGTCCTGGGGTCCTGGGCCTGCAGTGTGCGCTTGGTTCCGGGTGTTCGGGGATGGGAACACACACCCTTTGTCCAGGCGGTGGCCTGCCCCCCGAGAAAGTCCGGCAGAACGGCGAAGTTTGGAAACGAGCGGGGCGCAGCCACGAGGCCGCTTGGCCGGCGTGAGCCCTTGAGCCCTCCTGCCCAGCCTGAGGCAGCTTCCGTCTGTCCAACGCTGACTCCCGGGACGGGCCTCCCAGGAGGAAGAGGGCGGCAGTTTCTGAGGGAGACTCGGGGCCCGCCCGACAATGGGCTGCACCAGCCACAGACGGATGCCCCGGAACATTCCGGACTGTCGGCCTCCTGGGGGCCTCGGCATTGCCGGCAGACCCGCGTCTCAGCCGGCGCGATTCCCTCTTCCGTTCCTGGAGTCTCCTCTCTGCCCGGCCTTGGGGCCCCTCCTCCACCTCTCCAGCAGGTGGCCCACGCAGAGAGCGAGCCACGGCCATCTGTCCACGGCCCCCGGCCCCGGCGGGAACCGCTCCCAGAGTCTCCTTCGTCTTGAGTTGCTGTGCACCGGGCTGCTCCTCCACTGAGACCTGGGGTCCCCTTCCCTCTTGTCTCCGGACAGCCCTGCCGCTGGCCACGCACCTCCCGATTTCCATCCGCCCACGGCAACCGGGGCTCGTGGTGCAGCCGCCTTCCTCGGGGCTCTGCCCTGGAGCAGGGTCCCGGCCCTGCCCCGCCCCCCTCGCTCCCTGGCGCTCTTGCGTTGGCTTGGCAGGTGCGCCGCCCTCTCACGGCAGCAGTGTTCCAGCGCTTGGGTTCCAAGACCCCTTTACACTCTTAAAAATTATTAAGGGCCCTAAAGAGTTCATTGTGTTGGAAATTAAAGCTGAAAAACGTGAAACAGATTTATTAATTCACTTATAAAAATAATAAACCCATTCCATAATTCGTTTTTATGAAAATAACTATGTTGTCAAAAAGCGATACCAGTGGGAAGAGCGGCACCGATCTGTATTTTCACAAATGTCTTTGATGGTGGACTCGAAACAAGACGCCGCATTCTCCTGTTCGCTTCCGCATGCGATTTTAAAGAATCCTTTACGAGGACAGTGCTCGCGTTGCATTAGACTCGCCCAGTTCAGGTATGCAATCGCACGGCGTGAGCGTATGGCACCCACCCATCGCCCCCTCTGGAGAGCGTTGGTGGCACCCAGGGCGCCGTGTCCGCTCCCGGCCAATCCCGGCCCCTCCCGGGCCGCCCGGCGCAGACACGCTTGCACGCTTCCTGCGTCCGCGGTTCCCCTGCTTGTGCCTCTCACGTCAATAGTCTCGCCGTGCGCCCTCTTCTGCGTCTGGCTTCTCGCGCTCAGCCTCGGGTTTTCAAGGTTCATCCACGTTGCTGTTCCTTCCTTTTTGTTACCGGGTAATATTTTATTACTGAATGCTATTACGTTGTATATATATTTTTTGTTTGTTTATTCATTTACCAATTGAGAGACTTTGGGGCTTTTCTCACTTTATAGCTGCCAGGGGCACAGTAGCCTCCCCTTTTCCGCAGTTTCGCTCTCCGCCACGTTTCAGTCACCCGTGGTTAACGGCGGTCCGAAAATATTAAATGGAAAATTCCGGAAATAAACAATTCGTAAGTTTTAAGTCGGGCACCGTTCCCGAGTCGTGTGATAAAATCTGAGGCCGTCCTGCTGCACCCTGCCTGGGACACGAACCGCCCCCTGTGCAGCGGGCCTGCACTGTGTGCGCGCCGCCTCCCACTGGATGCTTTGTAGCCATTTTGCTATGAGATTGAAGAAACGTAGTACCTATAGGGTTTGATGCTATCTGCGGTTTCAGTCATTCACTGGGGGTCTTGGAACTTTTCCCCTGTTGGTAAGGGGGGATGACTGTAGTGCCATTATGAAGATCTGTGTCCAAGTTCCGGTGTGGGTGTGTGTGATCAGTTCTTGGGTGACACGCTTGGGAGTGGCATTACTGGGCCGTATGGGAACCCGTGTGTAACCTTTTAAAGTGCTACTAGACCGTTTCCAAAGTAGCTGCACATTTTACATCCCCACCAGCAGGGCGTGAGGGTTGTAACTTCTGCACGTCCCTGCCAACCCTTGTTATTATCTGTCTTTTGAACCTTTATTTATTTATTTTTGAGACAGAGTCTTGCTGCTCTGTTGCCCAGGCTAGAGTGCCGTGGCGTCAGCCTAGCTCACAGCAACTTCCAACTCCTGGGCTCAAGTGATCCTCCTGCCTCAGCCTCCTCCTGAGTAGCTGGGACTACAGGCATGCGCCACCATGCCCGGCTAACTTTTTCTATATGGTTTTAGTTGTCCAACTAATTTCTTTCTATTTTTAGTAGAGACGGGGGTCTCGCTCTTGCTCAGGCTGGTCTCGAACTCCTGAGCTCAAACCATCCTCCTGCCTCGGCCTCCCAGAGTGCCAGGATTACAGGCGTGATCATCTGTCTTTTTGATGCAGCCAACCCAGCTGTGCCTCACTGTGGTTTTGACTTGCATTTCCCTAATGGCCAGGGACATTGAACATCTTTGCATGTGCTTATTGGCTATTTATGTACCTTCTTTGGAGAATGTCTCTGCAGGTTCCTCACTCACTTTTTAACCGGATTATCTGTCTTTTGTAAAAAACCCATCGTGTTGTGAGAATTCTTCATATGTTCTGTATGCCAGTCCCTTATCGAATATATTATTTGCAGATATTTTCTCCCATTCTGCGGATTATCTTTTACATTTTCTGGATGCTGTCCTTTGAAACACAAAAGTTTTAAATTTTGATGAATTTCCACCTACCTGTTTTTGGTTGTTGTTTGTGTTTTGGTATCATAGCTAAGAACACATTTCCTAGCCTAGAGTCATGAAAATTTACTGCTATGTTTTTTTCTCAGAGACTTATAGTTTTATAGCTTTTATAATTATGGTTTTAGTCCATTTTTAGTTAATTTTTGTGTGTGGTATGAGGTAGGGGTCCCACTTTATTCTTTTGCATGAAGTTGGTTGTCCCAGCACCATTTGTTAAAAATATTATTTTTTCCCCCATTGAATTGTCCTGGCACCCTTGTTGGAAATCAACTGACCAGAGATGTGAGAGTTTATTTCTGGGCTCTCAGTTCAATTTCATCGAGCTATATGTCTTTCCTCAAGCCAGTGCGACACTCTGTTGCTTGCTGCAGCTTTGTAGCAAGGTTTAAGTCAGCAAGTGTCCGTTTTGTGGCTTTTTTTCTTCCTGAATGATTAGGCTGTTACAGGTCCCTTGCATTTCCATATGAATTTTAGAATCAGCTTGTCAATTTCTACAAAAATGGCAGCTGGGATATTTCTAGAAATTGTCTTGAATCTGTAGGTTGATTTAGGGAGTGTTGTTACTTAACAATATTAAATTTTTCAATCCATGAACATGAGTTCACTTTTTAGATTTATTTAGACCTTTAATTTTTTTCAGCAGTGTTTTATAGTTTTCAGGGTACACGTTTTGTATCTCTTACATTAAACTTATTCCTAAGTGTTTTATTCTCTTTGATGTTATTATAAACGGATTTGTCTTCTTAATTTCATTTTCAGATTATTCATCGCTAGCTTATAGAAATACCATAGACATCTTGTACCTTAATTTTGTATCTTACAACGTTACTGAACTTGTTTATTATTTCTAATACTTTTTTAGTGGATTCATTAGTATGTTCTACATACAAGATTATGTCATCTGTGAAAAGAAACAGTTCTACTTGTTTTCGAATCCGGATGCCTTTGATTTCTTTTTCTTGCCTAATCGCCCTGGCTAGAACTCCCGGTACAATGTTGAATAGAAGTGGTGAGAATGGACATCTTTGTCTTGTTCCTGATTTTAGGGGAAAAGCATTCAGTTTGTCACCATTAAGTATGATGTTAGGAGTGGGTGTCTCATAGATGCCCTTTATTGAGCTGTAGAATTTCCCTTTTATTCCTAGTTTGTTGACCATTTAATCATGAAAGGGTGTTAGATTTTGCCATGTTTGTTCTCTGTGTCTAGTGATATAATCATGTTATTATTTTTTCCTATTAATACGGTGTAGGTCATTGATTGGATTTCATATGTTGGACCAGTCTTGCATTTTTGGGGTAAGTCCCACTTAGTCATGGAGTATAATCATTTGTACATGTTGCTGAATTCTGTTTGCTAGTATTTTGTTGAGGATTTTTCATTTATATTCCTAAGAGATATTAGGCTATAGTTTTCTTGTGATTGACTTTTCTGGCTCTGGAATCAGTGTGATGCTGGCCTCATAGAAGAAATTTTTGGATTAAATTTTGAGATAATAGATTTGTAATAGCATGTGAATAATTGATATTAATTCTTTCAAAAATATTTGGTAGAATTCACCAGGGAAAACATCTGGGACTGGGATCTTCTTTGCTGGAAGTTTTAAAATTACTATTAAATCTGTTTACTTGTTATAGATTTATTCAGAATTTCTATTTCTTCTTGAGGCAGTTTTGGTAGTTTGTGTCTTTGTGGGAATTAGTCCACTTAATCCAATATGTCTAATTTTCTGACGTATGGCTGCTTACAGCACTCTCTCACAATACTTTTTAATCTGTGGGTTCGTAGTGATGCCCCAAAATTCATTCCTGATGTTAGTAATATGAGTCTTCTAGATAACAGCAGTTTGTCAATTCTGTTGATCTTTTCAAAGAGCTATCTTTCGGTTTTCTTAATTTTCTCTATTTTTTCTAGGCTTTATTTAATTTGTCCCTTATCTGATCTTCATCATTTTTTCTCTTCCCTTGCTTTAGGTTTAGTTTGCTCTTCTTTTTCTAGTGTTTTATGGTGGAATGTTAGGTCATGAGTGTGAAATCTTTCTTTTTTAGTATGGATGGTGACAGCTATAAATGCCCCTACGAGCACTACTTTAGCTGCATTTCCTACATTTTGATATGTTGTGGTTTTTTTTTTACTTTCATTTATCTCATAGTATTTTCTAATTTCCCTCAGGATTTCTTCATTTATTATTTGAAAGTGTGTTTAATTTCCACATATTTTAAAATTTACCAATTTTTTTTCTGTTACTGATTTTTACTTCCATTGCATTGATGTTGAACAACTTACTTTGTATGATTTACATCCTTTAACATGTATTGGGACTTTTTTATGACCTTGTATATTGTCTGTTTTGAAGAATTTGCCATATATGTTTAAAAAGAATATGTATGCTGGCATTTTTGGATGGGCTTTCTTATAGATGTCTCTGAGGTCTCGTTGGTTTATAGCATTGTTAACGTCTTCTAGTTGTTCCATTTTTGGAAGTGGAGTATGAGCTATTATTACTGAATCGTCTATTTCTAGCTTTAATTCTGTCAGTTTTTGCTTTGTGTATCTTTGGGCTCCATGGGACATGTATACAAGTTGGTAATTGTTTTATCTTTCTGACGGATTAACACTTTCGTCATTATACAATGTCCCTCTTTATGTCTAAAGCATTTTTTCTTGTTTTAGTCTATTTGTTCCCATGTTAGTAAGGCCACCCCAGGTCTTTCATGGTTGCTATTTGCCTAGTCTACCTTTTCCATGCTTTTAACTTCAATTTATTTGTATCTTTGAATCTGATGTACATCTCATATAGACAGAGCAGTTAGGTATCTTTAAAAAATTTTTGTTTTTTATTTCAGCATATTACGGGGATAAAAACGTTTAGGTTACATTGATCGCCTTTGCCCCACCCGAGTCAGAGCTTCAAACCTGTCCATCACCCAGACGGTGCACACCGCACCCAGTAGGTGTGAATATACCCATCCCTTCCTCCTCGCCACCTCCCCGATGTTTGACAATCTCTGTCTGTCAAC
The DNA here is from genome assembly GCA_008750895.1 of Mirza zaza. Lineage (NCBI taxonomy): Eukaryota > Metazoa > Chordata > Mammalia > Primates > Cheirogaleidae > Mirza > Mirza zaza. The sequence goes on along the minus strand of VSMD01018292.1, from coordinate 38,196 downwards.
GGAATTGCATCTCTGTTCACAGCCAGCGCTAGTTCTGGGGTGACTGGGCTGTGTCTGTCCGTCGTTGCTTTTGTCTTCTGTAAGACTGGTGCGCTTGTTCATTCCCTTTTCTCCTTACTGCTTTCCGTCGGACCGAGTGAGCATTTTCTAGGATGACATTTTAATTTCTATAATTATTTTCACCATCTATTAAAAAAAAATGTTTTCTCAGTGCTTGCTCTAGGGGTTACAACATACATCTTAACTTAGATAGAATCCACTTCGGGGTTATGCTAACGATTCAGTGAGATGCCAGTACGTAGCCCTAACCCACTTCCCCTTTCCGTGCTGCTGTTACCGTGCGCGCCACACCTGAACTGGTTACAAATCCGGTAATACCTTATTATAATTATTTTGCATATAGCCATTTGTCACTCAGTGACAGGGATGCACTCCGAGAGGTGTGCCATTGGGCAGTTTTGCCCTTGCGTGAACGTCAGGGCATGTACTCACGCACCTGGCTGCCACAGCCCTCTGCACACCTGGGCTGCAGACCTGTGCGGCGGGTGCCTGCCCTGAATCCTGCAGGCGATTACAGCACAATGGTAAGTTTTTGAATATCTACACATATCTAAACATGGAGAAGATACAGTAAAAACATAGTAAAAAAGATTTTTTTAAAAAGTTATACCTACATAGGGCACTTACCACGAACGGAGCTTGCAGGACTGGAAGTTGCTGGGTGGCGGCGAGTGATGGTGGGGGAACGAGGCCCTGAGGCGCTACTGCGCACTGGCCCAGACTTTGTAAGCACGGCGCGCTGGGTTTAGGCGACACCGAACTTGCTAGAACAATATTTTCTTTCTTCAATAATAAATTAACCTTAACAAAGTAACTTTTTTGCTTTATAAACTTTTTAATTTTTTTAAAACTTTTTGGCTGTTTTGTAATAACACTTAGCTTAGAATACAAACACACTGTACAGCTGCCCCAAAATATTTTCTTTCTAGCCAGGCGAGGTGGCTCACGCCTGTAATCCTAGCACTCTGGGAGGCTGAGGCAGGAGGATCACTTGAGGCCAGGAGTTCAAGACCAGCCTGGGCAATATAGTGAGACCATGTCTCCATATACATATATATTTTTCCTTTTTTAACATCCTTATCCTATAAGCTTTTTTTCTATTTAAAAATTTTTTAAAACTTTTTTTTTTTTTTTAAAAACTAAGACACAGACACGCACATCGGCCTAGGCCCATGGGGCTAGGATCACCAGTGTCACTGCCTCACCCCTGCTCCTCGTCCCACTGGAAGGTCTTCGGGGACAGTAACACTGTGGAGCTGTCATCTCCATGGTGACAACGCCTTCTTCTGGAAACCCCCTGGAGGGCCTGCCTGAGACCGCTTTACCGTTACTTTCTTTTGTAGTAACTACAAGGACCACACTCTAAAATAACAACAAAAGGCATAGCATAAGGAATACATAAACCAGCAACATAGCCGTTTATTATCATTACCAAGTGTCACGTACTGTGCATAATTGTACGTGCTACACTTTTATGTAACTGGCAGGGCAGCAGGTCTGTGTACAGCAGCATCACTACGTGTTGCACTGTGACATGTGACAGCCATGATATCACTAGGCGAGAGGAACTTTTCAGCTCCATTGTAACCTTCTGAGGCCATTGTCAGGTCTATGGCCTGTCACTGACGGGAACGTCACTACGAGGCACCTGCCGTCTTGGAAAGAAGCTGATAGAAGGGAAGGCAGGTGTTTTTTATACACTGTGTCTTGTCCTTTAGCTTATTCCTGTTATAATAAATTATAATGTCAAATTATAATAATACAATTAATACTATGTTATGTAATCATATAATTATTATGTTATAATAATATATCCACTACTGGTGAATTCAAGTTACCATCTGGTATTATTTGCTTCTCCTAATATCACTTTACTATTATACATCTCCTGGTGCTGTTATTGTCAAGTGTATTACACATCTGTATGCTACAGCCCCAACAATACACTTATATACACATCGTTTTATACAACTGCTTTTTAAGTCAGGGGAAGAAAGAAGACGACATACGTAATTGTACTGTTTTTTTATAACTAGGTGCATAGTTAGTTTTACTAGTATTCTTTGTTTCAAGTGAATTTCAGTTACCATCTGCTATCATTTGATTTTAGTTTGAAGAACTTTTTTTCAGCATTTCTTATATAGTGAACGTGCTCGCCACAGATCCTTCAGTTTTTATTCACCCGGAAATGTCTATTTCACTTTCATTTTTTTCAAAGATAGTTTTGCTAGATATAAAAGTGTTGACGTTGTTTTTACTTCCTTTCAGCACTTTGAATATAGGACCTCCTGCCTGCTGGTCTCCACTACTTCTGATGACAAATTACCTGTGAGTCTCTTTGGAGTTCCCTTGTATGTGATGAGTCATTTTTCTCTTGCTGATTTCAAGATTTTTCTCTTGGTCTTTCAGCAGTTTTACTATGATGCGTCTGTTTGATCTCTATGTGTGTGTCCCGCTTGGAGATAATTGAATTTCTTAGACGTTTAGGTTAATAATTTTCATCAAATTTGGAAAGTTTTCAGCTATTATTTCTTCAAATATTTTTTCTACTTCTTCCTCCCGCTCCTCTCTTCGAGGTATTCGAGTTACAGTATGTTCATCTGCCTCACATGCCCAGCGTTTTCCCAAGGCTCCAGTCACTTTCCTCCTTCATTTTCATTTAGCTTACAGAATCTCTATCAGCCTATCTGCAAATTGTCTGATTCTTACAGCCAGCTAAAATCTACTGTTGAACCCCTTTAGCGAATTTTTTATTTTGGTAGTTGCACTTTTCAATTCCAGAGTTTTTATTTGATTCTATTTTTTTTCTATGATTTCCATTTCTTTATTGGTATTCTCTATTTGATGAGACGTTGTCAAAACATCTTCCTCTACTTCATCAAGCGTGGTTCCATGTAGTTCTTTGAACAGATAGTCTTTCCTTTGAAGTCTTTGTCACGTCTGACATGAGAGTCCTTTCAAAAGCAATTTCTGTTGCCTGCACTTTTCCTGTATGTGGGTCACACTTCCCTCTTTTCTTTACAAGTCTCATAAATGTTCTTGGTGAAAACTGAGTATTTTATAGAATATATTGTAGCAGTTCCGGGCACTGATTTTTCCCTCCCCAGGGCTTGTGGTTGCTTGTTTGTGCAGGGACTTGGCGGGGCTATCCGGCCAGGTCTGTTACTGGTCCTCAGAGGGCCAGCTGTGGGCATGTGCACGGTCACCTTGGGGTGGAAGTGGTTCCCACGGGGCTCCCTGGGACGGTCTCCACCTTGTCCTCCTCTTTTGGCCCCCATGCAGCTGTTGACCTCCACCGATGCTCGCTCGTTGCTCTATCACTTCTGACAATGCCCCGGGCATGAGTTCCCCCACAGTCGGTTCCAATTAAATGTATGCCCCTTTGCCAGGGCTATTCTTTGGGGCCTGTCTGTGCGTCTTGCTCCCTCCCCAGGAAGCCTCGCACTGGCTGTGTCTTTCCCTGGTCCTCTGGCGAACGCCTGGCTGGTCTACGGTGTAGCTGTATTCGTGGAGCTTGCAGTCTCGTAACCGCTCACCACCGAGACGCCCACGCTTCCGACAGCACCCCGAGCTCGCGCTTCCTCACGCTGCGCTCCAGACAAAGCCAGTTCCCGCGAGAGAGCTGTGGAGCTCTCTGTTCTTAACGCCTGTCTCTACGCCCTGGGCAAGACCCCTGCACCCCTGTCTGGAGCTGGGGGGTCAAGTGGTGTGCTCCTCTCGAATGACACCCCTGCTTCCCCAGCAGGCTCTGAGTGGGGTCCTGCTCTCCGGTCTTCATGGCTCGTGTCTCTTCTGGTATGAGGCCTCTGGCCTGAGCATGGGGCGAGGGCCCCGTGTGCTTAGTCGCTGCACCTGCCATAACACCTGCACCTGTAGGGGCCTGGGGCGGGAGAAGGGAGCCCTGGCATGGAGCTTCTGCAGCTCAGAGTGGAGGGGACCGGGACGCTGGTGGCCTGCGCCCCTCTCGGGAGAAACCCCAGGCCGAGCCTGGCTGCTGAGCAGAGAGGGAGCCCTGTGCTCCCGGCTACACACACGGGGCAGAGCGTCAGTCACGCACAGCCAGACGCTGGGGGGAAGTGGCCGTGCAGTTCGGGTGCCCAGATTCCCGCTGTTCTTGCTGAGATAGAGTGGGTTGTCTCGATAGGTTCTTCTTCACTTGCTAAACGCTCTTTGGAAATTTTCCAAAGACTTTAATTTTTAAGATCATATTTACCTGTCATGGTTGATTCCCCAGGGAGGGGTCCAGGGGGGTGGCTTCTCAGATGCCCTTCCAGAAGCTGCCCCCCTCTGCCTCTGATCCTCCAGCAGCGTCACCACGGCAACATGAGGTCTCTGAAAATCCCCACCGTGCGCTTGGGGAAGGACGAGAGTGAAACGGGAACGTGATGTCTTCTTAGTGATATCTCGAAAACAGTTCTGACCTCGTGCACCCCTGGCAGGCTCTCGGAGGTCCCCGCGGTTCCCTGAACCATGCTGGGAGCCCCACTGCTCTAAGTAGCCGCTGAACGCTGGAGCTTTCCTCCGTGGTGTCCTGAGATTGCGTCTCATCCGCATTCTCCTCCTAGCCGAGTTTGTGCGCCCCGGCTCACAGCCCGGCGCCTTTGCCCTCGCGGTTTTATCTCCCGTCCCGGGCCGCACGTCCGCTGCTGGTCTCCGTCTGGACATCTTAGGGGTCACCCCGGCAGGCAGGAGCGCGGGGTCCTCTCGAACCCGGTCCGTGCCAGTTTCCACCCCGCCGTAGGCGCCAGCCTCCCTGCGCTGCTCGAGCCAGAGAGCTAGGACTCGTCCCTCCCACCCCTGCTCCCTCAACTGTTTTTATTCAGCTCAAAAGGAATTTCTGGCAATTTCGTCTCCAAGTTAATTTGGGAATCCAGGTTTCAGCCCCCTGCCCCGTCCCCTTTCCTGTCACCTCCTGTGCTCTGGCTGCTGCCCTCTCCTGTGTGGGTGACTGCGATGGCTACAGGTCTCCCCGAACCCCTTCTGGCCACCTGCTACCGAGCTCCACCTGCAGGCAGAGGGGTTTCCAGTTCAAGAATCAGGGCGTGCCTCTCTTTTGCTTGAAACCCATTGATTACTTCCTGTTGCTTTGGGATAAGGTGGAGCTGGCTAAGCCTGGTCCCTGCCTGCCCTGGCGTGTTGGCTCACACATTTCCTGTCCTCAGCACCGCAGCCCCGGGACCTAGCTGTTCCTCGTGTGTGCGACGCTCCCGCCCTCCTCAGGACCTTTGCACGTGCCGCCCCCTCTGCCTGGAGCACTTTTCTCCCGACACCCTCCGGCTCCTCGTTCTTCAGGTGTTTACTCGGGGAAATCTCCTGGACCCTGGGGGGCACCGCGGACGTTAATCGTGCCATCTGGCGTGATTCTAAGTGCGTTTGGATGATTGCTTCACCAATGCCTACTACTTAACCTGAGGCTCATTGAGGGCACCTCTGCCTGCCATCGTAATCCCTGCACCTGGCCCAGCACCTGGCGTACATACGACAGGTATGTCTCATGCCATCACATGCGTGGGGCAGCACAGTGCAAGGTGCACAGATACTAAACTGTTAAGCTGGCTAGATGATGTTCTTACAACTAACATTGTTATAGATGCTCAGTAAACATTTCTCGAGGGAAAAACAGTAAAAGAAGGCACGAGAAGATGAGGAGCCGCCATCGAGGGTACCTCCGCGTGCAGATGGGCAGGGGCCCCGCTGAGACGTGCCCTGGGTGGTCTCCAGGGTCCTCGTGGATGATAGGGCTCCACGGTTCGAAGCCCATCAGAGCTGGACAGCTGGCTGGTCGTCCGTGGCCTTGGCACTGAATGTCATGGTAAGTCTGCCTGGGGTATCGGGGTGCTACCTATTCGAGGAGTAGGTAGCAGAAGTTTTGAAATAATCATTATTTTAAGTGTTATTTCACCATCTTTAAAGGAGTGCAGCACTTTTACCAGCATTTTTAGAGCATTGGATTCATGAGCTCAGAGTCTAAGGTGAATCTGGCAGACAAATCTATGTTGATGCCCAGCTAAGCGTGTATTTCCGAGCCTTTCCGATGGGAGGGCCGCGCCGTGTAGCCATTTAAGCTTTTCCCATTGGGAAAATGGGACATATGCCACATGCTGTGATATGCTAACGTACTAATGTACCGCGATATGTGCCTTCCCTGAGACGGAGACGCCATGGCAGCATCCCAGCGGCAGCCCCTGGACGGCCACCAGGCTCGAGGCACCCCTTCCCACCCAGACCGACACACCGTGGCCGAGACCACCATCCTCACCTGCACCTGTCTGCTCCATGCACTTGTCTCCCTGCATTCCATACTTTCTTAGTTTTTTTGTGCCAGTGCTGCTGGAAAAAAATTTGTTTTTGTCGTTCACCTAGCTTGTGACTGCTAAGGTTAATTCTTGGTGCAGGAAAAGACTTTCTGTCTTGGTTTTAGGAAAGCAAATAAAAAATTGTACCTGAACTTGCAAATGTACCTTTATCTCTTTTGTCTCAGACTCACATCAAAACAGACTCCGGACCCTCGAGCGCCAGGACGGTGGCCTCAGTCCGGTGGGCTCGGGAGGGATGCGCGGGCCACGCCAGCGGCCATGCTCCACGTGCCAAGGCTCTGCTGTCTTTGCGCCCTGCTCCTGGCCCCACCGCGGAGCATGACGGTTTGTTATCTTCCGCCGGATCTTTCGCCTTGATTAAAGCGTCGACATATGAAAGCATCGACTGTCGTCCAGGAGTGGAGCCACATCCTCTCCCCGTCACCGGTGGTGACGCGGCGAGAGCGGCTTCCTTGGTTACGTGGCCACGGTGACTAATAAGTGCGTCTTGGATCCTGACGAATGACTCGGCTAATTAGCCGCCGGCCGCCCACGCCGATCTGGCGAGGGTGTGATGTGGGTTTGGGCAGGGAGGGTCCTGGTGTCTTCGTAGACTTCAGAATGCGAAGCATGACGGCTGTGGGATCCCGGGAGGATCCTGGAGCCGGCAGGGGCCGTGGGTGGGACAATGCTCAGCCTCTGTAGAGACGCTCAGTGGGCATGTGTAGACTGGGCTGGTGCTCACTGAGACCCGGCCATCAGGGGTCACAAGGGGGACGCTGGAGGAGCGGAATGAGGAAGAGACGGGCATTCTCTCTTCTGTCTTTGCAACTTTTTCTGTAAATCTAAAATTGGACCAAAATAAAAGGTTTACTTAAAAAATATAACAGCCCTAACGTTCTCTTATTTTTTTTATTTATTTTTTATTTTTTTTAAGAGACAGAGTCTCACTTTGTTGCCCAGGCTAGAGTGAGTGCCATGGC
>VSMD01018292.1:0-30852 GCA_008750895.1 Mirza zaza | reverse complement strand
CTGGGCTCAAGCGATCCTCCTGCCTCAGCCTCCCAAGTAGCTGGGACTACAGGCATGCGCCACCACGCCCGGCTAATTTTTTCTATATATATTAGTTGGCCAATGAATTTCTTTCTATTTATAGTAGAGACGGGGTCTTGCTCTTGCTCAGGCTGGTCTCGAACTCCTGACCTCGAGCAATCCTCCTGCCTTGGCCTCCCAGAGTGCTAGGATTACAGGCGTGAGCCACCGCACCCGGCCTCTAACATTCTCGTAGAAAGCCCCCAGAATCTCTTCAGTCAGGGAGCTTGGAAACTGCCACAGAGCCGTTCCGTGGACCAGGGGACAGAGTCCCTATTTCCTGGGGTCCTCAGAGTCTCCTTGGGGAAGCGGGAGGGCCGGGCGCACGGGCATCTCCACGGGTCTTCCCGATTGGTGCCGCGACCGGCACCATGGCTCGTGGCTGTATGGGGGGGGCGGGGCAAAAACCTCTGAAATGCCATCTCCTTCTGCACGAATCCAGCTAATTCCCTTTAACCGGTGACAAAAATAAGACGCTCCAAACCCCACCAGCACTGTATGGAGCTCTGCTCGAGAGCAGAGTGCAAATTAATCTTTTTGAATTGCTAATTGGGGATTTAGCTGGCTAGATTGAGGGCTAGGAGATGAAAGCCTGGGTTTCTGCTCTTTTCCAAAGGTAGGGAGAAGATTGACTCTCTGAGGACCCCACTGTCCTCGTGGTGTGCAAAATGCAGAGACTGACAAGAAAGAGGAGCAGGCGGGCGGTTAGGCTCAGCCCTCGAAATGTTGGGCGTCCAGTCTGCACTCCGGTCCTCCAAGCGATTCACACGCGTTGCTCCCCAACCTGCGATCCATGAGAGATGCATTTAATGTGGGTGCTGTTTGGGCTAGGGCTGCCCCTGCCCCTGGCCTGGACATCAGTCGTGGGGAGGAAGGAGGGAGCCAAGCGCAGGAGCGCGCTGTCCCCGGGGCCGGCAGCTGCAGAGCGGGGAGCGGGCGGCGGGCAGGTGATAGATAACAGGTGTGCCAGGCAGGACCCTCCCCCCAAACAGAGCCTCTGCCCTCGCCCGCCAAGGGCCGGAGACATCCCTTCTTGCTGTTGCACTTCTGTCGATAAAAGGATTAGTTCCTGCTAGGTCATCCTTAGGAAACAGAAGTTATTAAGTTATCATTTGTCAGGTACATCCCGATGTGAACGTATGGGTTCTTTTTCCAGACGCCAGTCAGGCGGGAAGGCATTTTGGTTTAGCGGGAGGAGAATAGGGGTAGGACCGTGGGCGGACCCTCCTCGGAGAGGGGGCTGGGGAGGGTGGTGGCTGGTGCGCAGGAAGCATCACATCACTGTGCTGCCACCACCCTGGCCACCTGCAGGCAGACATGGCTCACAGCGGGCAGGACTTTGAAAGGTGAAGAAGAGCCCCACGCTGGACGGAAGGGAGGTCCCTTAGCGACCGCACTCCCAGCGATGGGAGGTGGGAGGAGCCTTGAGGTGTCATTCACTGCGCTGGCACTGGTGTGGCCTGTGGTCACCACCCCATGGGGCTGTGTCCAGATCCAGGTCTCCTGAGCCGGCCTCGGCTAAGGGCCACCAGACTGGTCGGGAGCCGTCCTGGCACACCTGGGACCTCTGTAAGATGGGTCACGTGTCTTTCCCAGCCTTCTGCTGGGGCCCTCTTTCTCCCTTGTTCTAGAGTGTTCCAGAACTTTCCTACAAACTCCCAGTGCCCGCACGCTGCCTCCCAGCTGCCAAGAAGCCCCCCACGAACCTCTCTGCGCCTCACAGTGTTCCATAAGAGATTTTTAAATACATGAAGGAATGAATGAGCTGGGATATATTATACAAAACAAGTCTTTTATTCTAACGTGTGAGTGTGAGTGCTCACTGTTGTCCCCTACTGAACCATCGCAAGAATCAATAGCTGAAAACCGCTGTCGCCACGTTTTATATCTGGCGTTCAAGCAGGACCGGCAGGACTGTTCTTGCCAGGAGACTCACACGGTGGCAGTCAGATGTCGTCACCTGGCACGGCTCAGCCGAGTGGCTGGCCAGCTGTCACCAGCTACTGCTGGGGTCCTCTCTGGCTGGCTGGCGTCTCCTCTGGGCTGCTCCCCACAGAGCCAGCTACCCACAGGACGGAGGCAGAAGCTGTAAGGCCTTCCACGGCTCCTCTCCGAATTTCTTGGTCACTTGGGCCACGTTCTGTCGGCCACGTGAGCCAGTCCTGATTCGAGGGGGAGAGGGTCGCACGGCCTGAGTCCCGGGAGGCGGGCTGGCGGCCTCCTGAAGGCTGCCTCCCCCTGCAGCTGTGTGTCCAGTGAAGGTTCCTGAGCCTCAGCCCTGCATCCGGCTCCGGTGTGGGCCGCAGAACTGCTCAGTCCCGGCCCCGTCCTCAAGGACCTTGCTGTTTAGAGAAGGGGGCCAGCCAGGATCACCTGGCCACCGTGCACCGGGCTCTGGCTGGGACAGGCCCGGGGACCCAGCGCGGACACGGCGAGGGGCTTGCAGGACCTCGGGGACTGACGTGAGCTGCTCGGGCAAAGATGCAGGAGGAGACTGGCTCGGGCAGGACGGACGCGACTGGTCAGGGCGCTGCAAGATGTCCCCGTGATTGGCGCCCAGAGGCGCCCGGGGGCACTGGCGGGAGGCGTGGGCCGGGATGGGTCTGGGTTCTGGAGGGACCCCGGGCTCGGGGAGGAGGATGGGTTAAAGAGAGGCCACACGGAGACTGGGGGGTCCGTAGTGAGAATCCAGCCGAGTGATGGGGCTTCAGCCAAAGCCGGGGTACGGCTGGGCCCCGAGTTTGGGGGGCAGGGGAGAGATGCACTGAAGTCGCCCCACAGTCAGGAGGGACCGTGTGGGGGTGTAGTCAGTGACCCCAGGCTCAGGCTCCCGGGACGGGACCCATGTGGCCGTTCCTCCTCCGGTCAGGGGTGGCCCTGCCGACTGGTGGCAAAGGCGAGATTTCTCATCCCCATACGCTTCCCTGTCTGTAAAGTGAATACTATTTGCTATTTCCAAAAAACCGTTTTGTTTCCACTTTTAGATCATTGCTTTTTCCCCCGTGTTTAAGAAGTAAGTAATTCAAATAAAGAGATTTACACTTTAAGGTTTTCTTAGTACTTCTGAGCCGAGACATACGTATACATGCTAAGCAGAAGTTTGGAATCAAACCTTCTTGCCTTTGTAATGTTCTCTCTCGGGGGAAGCTCGCCGTGGTTTCTGGCTCCCTGTCCCACCGGCCGAGGGCTGCCTTACAGCGGTTAGCACGCCTCACGGGTCGTGGGCAGGATGGCCGGACTTACAGAATAGAAGGAAGGGATGCTGAGTTAAATTTGAATTTCAGATAAACAATCATTTTTTTTGGTATAAATATGCCCCATACAATATTTGATACACACCAAACATTTATCTCTTCTTTGTCTAAAATTCACATTATATTGGGGGTCCTATGTTTAATCTGACAACTCCAGACACAGGACATTACCTTCCATGGCTCCCTGACAGTTCCTGTAACAAATTACCTAAAAAACAGAACAGGAGTGGCAGTTAGCACAGCGCTGAACGCACAACAAGTTCTTGGATACGTTTTAGAAGCTCGGAGAAAATGATTTACCGGTTCCAGAACAGTTTGCTTCTGTTACCAGAACCGGGTTATACCTTTTGTGACCAACAGCACACCTTGGCGACACTTGTCCTGCTGGACCAGCCCCCCCCCCCAAGGACGGGAGCACCCCCAGCAAGAGCCTGAGGACGCAGATGAGGTTTGCGCTGTGGCCTGGAGGGTCAGTGAGGCCAGGGCTTGCTGTCCAGGCAGCAACACCACACTTACCGCTACGGGGTTTCTGTCAGATGAGCTCAGTACGCAGCCTGTCCCTGTGGGACATTACTACGACTTAAAGTTCTTAAATTCGAGTCCCAAGCCTGCCACCTGCTAGCTTACTTGAAAATGTTCCTGGTCGGGCGGGGTGGCTCACGCCTGTAATCCTAGCACTCTGGGAGGCCGAGGCGGGCGGATTGCTCGAGGTTGGAAGTTCGAAACCAGCCTGAGCAAGAGCGAGACCACATCTCTACTAAAAAAATAGAAAGAAATTAATTGGCCAACTAAAAATATATATAGAAAAAATTAGCCAGGCATGGTGGCGCATGCCTGTAGTCCTAGCTACATGGCAGGCTGAGGCAGAAGGATCACTTGAGCCCAGGAGTTTGAGGTTGCTGTGAGCTAGGCTGACGCCACGGCACTCACTTTCTAGCCTGGGCAACAAAGCAAGACTCTGTCTCCAAAAAAAAAAAAAAAAAAAAAAGAAAATGTTTCTAAGACCATGGCATCTATTCAGGAATAAGATCTATTCAGGGATAAGAAGGTAACTAAAATCTCTCATCTCATAAATAGCAAATATTTAGCTGAATCATGGTGAAACTCTTCTAATGAATTAAGGTTGTCCCTGTGGTTGGACCGCTAGCAGAGGAGGGGCTCTCTGGCGGGAATACCCGAGTCCAGGGTGTCTTCTGCTTGAGCTCAGGGCAGCCCCGCGGACACGAGGCTGTGCAGACCACGGGCAGAGGCGTGCATGAAATCCCGCTTCGTGAGTTGCACTTTGGGGCATGCGGAAGCTGGCAGAGATGTGGCTCCACCGATGGGGTCACCAAATACGCCCCGAGGGTCACGTGAGTGAGACCCGGACCCCGACCGAGCCCACTCCCTCTGGCGATGGCAGGAATGGCAGGTTCACCCTCATCTCTCCAGCCCATGGGAGCAAACTGCTGCGAGACACTCAGAGTGACCACCCCAAGTGACCAAGACCAAACTCCTCTGTGGCAGCAGCGTCCCGTGTGTCCCTTGGTTTAGACGCGTGCTCCCCAGGGCGGTGGGTCCCCCGAGAGCTCAGACACATGGACTTCCCCGTCAGATGCAACCACGCCAGACATCGCCCTGGTCCTGGCAGCCACGGCGCCCTCGGGAGGGGGTGGCTCCGAGGCCGGCGGGGGCTGCCGTCGGCTACGCAGGCCGGGCGGTGGACGCGGAACACACGCACGGGAGGCCTTGCGCCCCGGCCCCGGCCCCCATGGTTGGGATCCCCCTGTCGGAGGCGGTTCGAGCTCCTCACTCTGGAGACGGAGAGCAGCGGGCCAGAGTGGGGCGATGCCCGGACTCGAAACAGCCGGACGGCTCTGATGGGAAGCCACGCCCGGGTCTCCAAATTCCATTTCCGTTTCTCACCACTCTGTCTGGAGTGGAAAGGAAATGACAGGAACACAAAGCACCTTACTGCAGCCATCTAAAGGGCCTTCAGTGGTTGGCTGGACAAAGAACAGAGGCTTCACGGTGTGTCCAGGATAAATATGACACTCAGGCCACTGTTGGTCCAGCAAACGTCCTCACTCCAGCGTGAAATAGCGGAGTGACAGGAGGTGCCTTCGCTCACACGGCGGCCGGCAGCGTCCTTGAAAAGTGCATGGAAAAGCCGCTCACTCTGAAGGCAGGAGCTGACCGTCCTTCCGCAGAGCAGGGAAGGGCTGAAAAGAGGGCGAACTGCCCGAGACTCTCCAGCGAGGTGGCTCTCAGAGCCGTGGAGAACCCCTGATTGACAGACGGTGACGTGGAGGCTCCCCAGGGACTCGGGCAGAGGCTGCAGAGAGGAGCGGGTCCCAGAGCGCTGCCCTGAGACCCGTCCCTCGGGGCAACCTCCAGGACGATTCAAAACTCTGCTTTTGCGGTGGTCGGACAAGTGGTGGTGTTTGGAAACCACTGTCACTGCTGCGTCCACACAGCTCTGTGCCCTCTGTCCCCGCTGGGGGCACAGGTGCCGTGTTGGCCCCAGCTGCCCGGGGCTACCTTGTCCCTGTCCCCCACAAGGGTCCCCGAACGCTGCCCCCACCCCCAGCCGCCGCCCCGTCAGCTGGGAGGCTGCTGCTTGTCGCCTCCTCTGTGAGGTTTAAAAAGCTTCTTATTCTTCCTTTGAAATGGAGGGACAGCCCCGTCTTGAGGCTTCTCTGCGAGACGGTGGGTGCCCCCTTTCAAAGCCGCAGGGAAGCCTTCAGTGCGGGGCTTAAGGCAGGGCGGAGCAGCGCGTGTGATTCTGGGCTTAGCGTGTTGTCCTCGGCATCAGGCCTCCAGAAACGCAGCAGCGGAGGACGCTCCCACCGTGTCGGGAGAATGAAAAGCGGCCGCGGCTGCCCGGGAAAAATAGTCGCGTAGCGGAACAACTTCGAGGACCGGGCCGTCCTCGCTGGGCGCCGGCATGCGGAATCTTTCCCGAGGGCTTTATTCCGTTCACAAGAGAGGCAGAACTGTCTGGAATGCGGTGTCTGGCGCTGTATTCCTGATCCATGGGGCGCCCGCTCGCCCTCCTCTGGGACGGAAAGAGACGATCGTGGAGACAGATGGAGAGGGAGTTCCCGGGCCCGCGAGCCCTCGGGTCACCTGGTTCCAGGTGACGCGTCCATCGGCGAACCCCGTGCACACGCCCGGCCTCTGGGAAGCTGCGTGCTAATCAGTAAGCAAACTGACGAGTGCATACTGAGCGTCTGTAGCAGGGGTCCTCAAACTTTTTAAACAGGGGGCCAGTTCGCTGTCCCCCAGACCTTGGGAGGGCCGTTGGAGAGTGCGGCGCACATCCCACACGTGCGCACTGCGGGCCGGGACGAGTCGGCTGCTCAGCAGGACAGGCAGCAGTGGCAAAAACACCCGGTAGCTGGTGGATAAATGTCCTCGGCAGGCTGCATGTGGCCCACGGGCCATAGTCTGAGGACGCCTGGTCTACAGTGTGTGCAGCGTTAGGGACCTCGAGGACGACTGGTTCTGTGTAAGTGGTAGCTTCGAGGAGTTAATGGTTTATTTGTGTCGGGAGAGACAAGCACGTGTTAAATAACCAGCGAGCACAACAGCCACCAGCTGCCAAGTCTGACTGTGTGTTGCCGGCGCTCGAGCCAGCGTTTGGGTGAGTTCCGCACACAGCATACGCAATCTAAATCCGGGACAGGAAAACTGGATCTCCGCGCGGGGCCAGATAGTAAATATTTGCGGCTCTCGGGCCAGACGGTCTCCGCTCCTCAAGGGGCTGTCCCAGTGGGAAGGCAGCCACGGGCAGCGAAGTGAATGAACGAGGGTGGCCGTGTGCCAATAAAACTTTATTTACAAACACAGGCCGTGGTCTGGGTTTGGCCCAGGCAGGCTTGCCAGATGCAGCCAATAAAAACCCAGCGCTCCTGGCCGACTCTGAATTTCAGATACACGACGAGCAACATATTTTTGGAGTGTCTCAAATGCTGCACCGGGCACACTGACGCCACGTAGCTTTCATCTCATCTGGAAACCCCTTGCAGCTTGCCGAGGCCTCATTGGAATCAACGGGCTGAGTCCATTAAGACGTCTGGCTTCGAAGCGTGTCATCTCAAACTTGGGGAAGGTCAAGGAGATTTTCCAGCACAGCCTCCTGTTGCTCAGAGGGTAGAACTGAGTCCCAGGGTGGGAAGAGGTTTGCCCAACATCCTGCTGCTGGTCAGCAGCCGCTGGCCCCATCCCCGGCCCTGGGCTCTGGCAGTCTGGGAGCCTGACCCCGGGACGGGGCACAGAGCCATGGGTGCCCTCCTGGGAGGGGTGCCAGGGTGCCCTGCCCACCCTCAAGAAAGAAGACTCCTTCTTGGCAACTCTAAGTGTCTGTTCCTTGATGTTCTCAAGGGTAAACTGTGGCTTGTTCTTGGTACCGGCCAAATGCTCACCGCTCTGCTACCCATAGCACAGTCTCTACAGGATTACAGAGATGTCACTCACCTCTGAGTCATATATTTAACCTCATATACTAAATATAATATACTACATATGTATATATACACACAAAACATATATTTGATTTAAGCACAAATATAAAGTTTAAGTCGGGCCGGGCCCGGTGGCTCAAGCCTGTAATCCTAGCTCTCTGGGAGGCCGAGGTGGGCGGATCCTTTGAGCTCAGGAGTTCGAGACCAGCCTGAGCAAGATCGAGACCCCATCTCTACTATAAATAGAAAGAAATTAATTGGCCAACTAATATATGTAGAAAAAATTAGCCGGGCATGGTGGCACACGCCTGTAGTCCCAGCTACTTGGGAGGCTGAGGCAGCAGGATTGCTTGAGCCCAGGAGTTTGAGGTTGCTGTGAGCTAGGCTGGCGCCACGGCACTCACTCTAGCCTGGGCAATAAAGTGAGACTCTGTCTTAAAAAAAAAAAAAAAAGTTTAAGTCGGCCTCCTACCTACCCTCAGGTGTGTCCTCACAATGCAGGACATTTCTGGGGTCGCAGGTGGCCTTTCTTGCTGGATTCTAAGTGCCCTTGTGAAGCTGGGTGAGGTGGCTCACGCCTGTCATCCTAGCACTCTGGGAGGCCGAGGTGGGAGGATCACTTGAGCTCAGGAGTTCAAAACCAGCCTGAGCAAGATCGAGACCCCATCTCCACGAAAAAATTAGAAAGAAATTAACTGGCCAACTAAAAATATACAGAAAAAAAATTAGCCGGGCATGGTGGCACATGCCTGTAGTCCCAGCTACTCGAGAGGCTGAGGCAGCAGGATTGCTTGAGCCCAGGAGTTTGAGGTTGCTGTGAGCTAGGCTGACGCCACGGCACTCACTCCAGCCCGGGCAGCAGAGTGAGACTCTGTCTCAAAAAATAAATAAACAGAAGTCCCCGTGACACAGGACTGGCACCCAGGGAGGGAGACACATGTGGGGTGGGTGCAAAACCCTGGGCCCCGTCCCAGCCCCGGGCGTCCTGGCTGTCTGAGCTTTAAGGGCATCTCTGCTTTACCTTTTATGAAACCGGAGGAGCGGTGTGTCTCCCGCAAACAACGCACAGGCAGCTCCTCGCGCAGAACCTGGAAGGTGGCGTCTCACGTCCTCGGCTCTGCCTTCTTGTCCTAGTTTGCGCCTGGTGGCACCAGCGGGGCAGGCGAGCACTTTGTTCCCCGGAGCCGGCGGCCGTCACTGTGGCTCTGTTCAAAGGAGCACAGCGGGCGAGGCGCCTTTTGTCACAGGTGGCACCGGCTGGCCCCACCGCTGGAGTCCTGTGTGGCGTGCGCCGGAGGTCTCGGGTTCAGCTGCGGATTGGAGGCAGACGCCCAAAGAGCGGCGAGGAGAGGACGGGGCACCCTGTTCTCACCTCTCGTCCTCCCTCCTGGACAGTCCCACTTGATTTCGAGGGAAGCACGCTGAGAAACATTAAATGACTGGGCCAAAAAATCATGGATAGCTGAAACTTCACACACGGACGGCGAAAAGCAGACCGCAGTCTCTCCTGTTCTCTCACATACTTGATGGCAGCAAGGTCTTGTGGATTTTCAGTGAAGACCAAGTTTTGCCCAAGCGAGTGCCGGAGATGTCGTTGTTTCCCGAATTTGGAGACCGTCTCGCTGCCGGCATTTTTGAGACCCTGCTTGTAGCTGCCCTTTTCCACGACTGTGCAGAAACGATGTCCAGGGCTTTGTCCGCTCGGGAGACAGTAGCAGCGGGGAATGCAAAATATCTGGGCCTCCTTGTTTGATTTTCTGCCTTTTTTGCCGAGGTCTCTCTTCGCCTCGCATTCTTCAAAGGATACAGGGCACGTGAACAGGCTCTTCACCTATCATGACCATTAGGGTGAGATTTGTGAGCTAAAATCGCCGATTGCCTGCATTGCTTTGGGACTGACAGTGCCCCTCTCATTCTTCTCTAAGACGGTGTTTGAGTTAAAGCCGCCCGGCCTGGCCCCGACGGACAGAGGGACTTGCTGATTCTCACGTCGGCTTTCCGGGCAGGCAGCTGTGACGTGCTGAGTGCGCTCGGGGAAGGAGAATGAGCCCTCAGCGGTTCATACGCTTCGATAATTTATTTCCAGCAGTAAATCAGAGGCACAGGGGAGATCTTTGAATAACTTATTTTTCTGCGCAGAGAGTAACCACAAAACCGCTGAACGAAAGTGAGAAACTAGGAGATCCTACATCCCAGTAATAACTGACTAACCGACGAACTATTCACAGATCCACCAGGTATGTATTTATTTGCTCATTGGCGATTGGGAGAACATATAGCATTGCAGGGTGAGCAGACGGCTGAGATTGAAACACCTGGGACACCACCTGCTTCTAGAACCCTCTCTCTCCCCGGCCTGCACTGCGCTCCACGCAGCTCTGTGAGTTGGTTTTAGGAGAATTGTTTTTCTCCCAGTGGTTTTGCACGAGCGCATAGACAGGCCACTGCTGGCTTCTTTGGTCTTCATGTCACTCTGTGCTTTGGCTGTGGGGAGCGATTGGCTGCCTTTCCTCACGGCATTTATCTTATTGCATATTTAATTGGCTGAAAGTTTCAGGTTAATTGGGCGGAATCGTACCTTTCGGAGTGTTTGGTTCTGAGCAGTCTCAGACTTAAGCACAGTTAATTCTCCTTTGAGATCCTCTATCACCGACGACGGAAGATCAAATAACCAACTAATTAAAATTGATGTCCACCCTCTATTGAAGTCATTATTCACTTTCCCTCGAGGAAGTGGTTTTCTGAATTTGCCATCCCGGGGGAATATTTTTTTTTTTTCTTCCTTGAATCACGTGAGTATGAAAATGTGGAGTCTGAGAATCTTGTTTCCTCTCTGTCCAAGGAAATCACTGTCACTGAAGATTCCGTGTCCTGGCCCCTATGTCCACAAACACAGAGGCTTGTAGGATTCCGGCTACATGCCTCCAAATACCTCTCTGGGCACAGGGTTGGAGGCAAATGTATCAATGCCCACGAAGGCTTTCGGGAAAATGGCCAGAAGTCATCTGCAGTGCTGAATGCTCAATACTTTAGACAAAGACTGAGCAGCAGTCTGATACGTATACATATCAGCAGAGCTGATACGTGTGCACGTGTTTGTGTGTCTGTGCGTCTGTTCACATTTGTGCGTGCTGCTGCTGAAACAGGCAGAATGTGGCGTGTTTGTGCGTGACGTAGGCATGGTATGCGTAATACATGTTCATGTGCATTTATCGTGGTAGAAGTAGCTACTGTAGAAGGTTAATGACCAGTGCCCAGTGGAGTCTCAGCAGCTTCCCACTTGCAAAAGGGGTGAGGGTTGGCCCTCTGTTACCACGGCAGCCGGGGCAGCTGCCCAAGGAGGCTCCTGGGGGCGTGGCCGGGGGCGTGGCCTTGCGTGGCCTCAGGGAGGCATGAGCAGCCCCCAGCCACGTGATGCTCCCAGGCTTTCTTCTTGCCTGTTGCGGGTCACAGTGACTGTGGGACACACGGGATCAAGAAGGGACCCTGACGGGCCGTCGCCTGGGTCTTATGCTGGACACAGGCTGACGTCTCCTGCCTCGATGGCTCTGGGTCCACGTGGCCTGGAGCACAGCCCCCAAGAGTGCAGACCTGGAGGCCTGGCCCGCAGGAGTCTGCATGGCCTGGGGGACGGACCAGCGCAACCATGCCAGTCATTTCCTATCAAGAGCCATGTCATACAGGGGTCACAGTGGCTGCCCCAGGGACTGCTAAGGATGGTTCTGGGGCTGGACGCAGCCCACGGGACACACGCCGTGGGGGTCGGTGACGTCTGCTGTGGCCGCCGCCTGCCCCCTGGGCTAGATGCGCTCTAGGTCCTCACAGAGCCCTGGGTGACCTGCTCGGTCTGCGTGTCTGTTTCCCTGCTGACATGGCCACGCACGACGTCTCTGATCTCGGCCGCCATCTGCCCAGCTCTCCTCTGTCGCCGCCCCCCCCCAGACATGGCGTCTGCCGCTGCAGGGTTGTTACGCTAAGAACAAAATACGTTTTTAAAAGTGGGCGGGTAGAATTTTTTGAGTTTTGAATTTCAAAAGCGTAGTACTTGGAAGGTCTAGAAATGAGTGAAGACTGAAACAGCCAGAAAAAGTCCGGGCCAGGTTGCTGAGCTGAGGGAGGGAGGATTGAGAGGAAGGACCCGGCTCCGCCTGCCTGTGCTCGGGGCCCCCCCACCCCGGAGAGCCCCAGGGGTCGGGGGGTGGAGGGAGCTTGGAGGAGAGGCGCAAGTCCAGGCTTTGGCGAACCTAGGAGAAATGGGAATCCCTGGTGTCCACGGAGGGTTGGAAATGACCGATGTGAGGCAACAATTTGGCAGTGACCTTCACACATCGGAGCCAAGGTCAAAAGAGAGGCAGGTCGTGCAGCAGGTGCCAGGTTGAGGGACCAGGGCTCTGCCCCTCACATCTTGTCAGTTTGGTGTCCCTAAAACACAGGGGCAACGGCCAAGGGCAAAGGGGAAGGTGACATTGATGGTACTGAGTCCTATCCCCTGGAATAGAAAACCGCACTGGAAACAAATAAAACATTTCTGTGCAACTGAGTTCCTCAGCGGAGCTACACCCTTGACTCTATGCTTGTCGGTTTCTTATGATTTTCCTGGAAGTTTTATTAATAACGTCAGCCCAGGAAACAGAAAGGCCGAAATAAACAAGGAATGAGGAAAGGGAGGGGCGTCTACGGACAAATGACCGGACTTGAGGTTTGTATCTGCGGCAGGATTTCTCCCGATGCCCGTGGAGATGGGTTGCTGGTTTGGCAGGACATTTGGGCCTGTATGCAGGACGTGAGCTTCCTGCCGGAGCAGCCTCTAGAAGGCATGTCAGTGAGCTTGGGTGCAGACCAGCTTGTCCCTGGGATGGTGGCGTGTGGCTTGAGCGAGCCGATCTTTCCTGCCCTCTGTGTGCTCAGCTGTGAAGTGCAGGCACTTGCCAAGGGACAGTCTGGTGACTCTCCCAGGTCCAGCCCTCAGGACGCCTGTCTAGAAAGAACCACGATTCCACGTGATGCAAATGTGGAAGCCCACCTTCCCGTTCCTTTCGTTCTCTGACTTGCTCTCAGGAATGTGGCTTCTTAAACCTGCCCTGCCTCTGTGTAAGACTCCTGTGTCAGTCAGGGCTCTCCAGGGACACAGGACAACAGGAAGTGTGTACAGGAAATCTACCCTGAGGAATAGGTTCATGCAATTACGGAGGCTGAGAAGTCCCACAACCCACCGTGCACAAGCTGGAGACTCAGGAAGGTTGCTGGGGTGATTCTGCCCAAGGCCGTAGTCCCATCATCTTCCCCAACCATGTGCATCCACATTCACGTCCAGAGCAATAAGACAGGAAAAAGAAATACAAAGTGAGATTGGGAGGGAAGATGCCAACCTGCCTCTATTCCCAGGCAGTGGGTTAGTGTCCGTAGAAAATCCTAGTAACCTACAAAAACTAACAGTGAGTTTACCAAGGCCACAGGATACTAGTTGATAGACAAAAATCCGTTATATTACTATATACTAACTGAACAATTTGGAAACTGATTCAAAAATATAATTTCTAACAGAATAAAACATATGAAATGTTTAGAGATAAATTGAACAAAATATGTGTGGGATTCGTATACTCAAAACTGTGAAATATTGCTGAGAGAAATTAAAGATCCCCCAAATTAGTTGCAATTACATTATATTCATAGATTTGAAGACTTGATATAACTAAGAGATCAGTTCCTCCCAAACTAGTCTATATATTCAATGAAATCTGAATAATAATCCAACCATGCTTATATTTTGGCAGAAATTTATAAGCAAATTTTTAAATTTACATGGAAAAGCAAAGGACTTAATGAAAGCAATTTTGGAAAACAGGAAAGAAGTCAGAGAACTCACATTATCAGATTTTGAGATGTATGACAATAATCAGAACTGAGTGGGATTAGTATACAACAGACACACAGGTCAACAGAACAGAAGAGAGACCAGAAGATAGATGCACATGGGAGTGATCAACTGATTTTTGACAAAGGTGGGGAATAGGTGCTCATTTCTGGATAACTGGAGATAACTGGAATGGGAACATCCATGTGTAAACCACAGCAGCCCACAGCTCTGACCCCACACAAAAATCAATTTTAAGCATATCAAGGACCTAAAAATAAAAGTATCAAACTTACAGAAGGAAACATAAGAGAACATTTTTGTGATTTTGAGTTAGGCAAAAATTATTTATAGAAAGCACAAATTATCAAAGAGAGAATGGACATATGGACTTTATCAATGTTAAGAAACTCCTGCTCTTCAAAAGGCACCATCTAGAAAAACAAAAGGCTCAGGCTGGGAGAGGATATTTCAATCGTATATCTGACAAGAAGCCCCCATCCAAAGTACATAACCGTTGTTAAAAACCCAATTATATTAATGAAAAGACAGGCCAATTTTTAGAAAGCGCCAAGGACTTGAACAACTTATGAAATAAAATGCGAATGTCCAAGGTGTATATTAACACTGTTCACCATCAGGGGACTGTGAATCAAACCCAGGAGGAGCCACCGCAGCCTGCTGGACCGGCCGGCGTCACAAAGACCTACGGCGCCAGGTGTGGGCAGAGGCGTGGAGCGGCTGGAACCCCCTGTGCTGCTGGTGACACAACCGCATTGGAAAACGATCGGCAGTTTCTTATCAATTTAAACACGATGACTATAATATATCATCGCTGCAATGTCACTTTAGGTATTTACTCCAGCAGTAAAAACACACGACTGCACCAACAGTTGTCCGTTGTGTGTTCATAGAGCCCCATTCCTACCAGCACCAAATGGGAGACCACCCAGCGGCCCACCCATCGAGGATGGATAAACACATTGCCGAATTTTTAGACGATGGGATACGGTTTAACAATTAAAAGGAAAAAGCTACTTGTACTCTCCAAGGTCTTTGATGACGCTTGGAGACGCTATGCTGAGACGCATAGGCCGGATTTCACTCGAGCGCTACTGTAGCTGACGATGACCGGGTAAGTGTGACCCGGCAGAGTGAACTTGCATCAGCAAGTCCACTTGCTCCTGGTGAGAATCCTCAGATCTGCCTCGCTCTGGCACCTGTGGCTGATGACGCCTGTGTCACGACTGTGGCAGCTGGAGACTCACCAGACAGTCCCAGGGGAGGGGACACAGTGAGGAAGACCCTCCCAAGGCGGCACCAGCCTGTTCTCAAGCAGGTCCTCGTCTGCGCAGGCGCAGAAATGCAGCTCTGGGTTTGCTCAGCAGAGCTTGAGGGCGGGCTCAGGCGCTGCCTCATACGACACAGAATCCCTGTGGGCTGAGACAGAAAATCATCACGCCAATTACTCATTTAGAACGAAAAGGGAATAGACCCGGAGGACTTACACTCACGTTCACGATTAATACGTTTCCCTTCCAGTTGAGAAATCTAGATGAAAAGGTAAAAGAAATGTTCCTTGGTGAGCTTGGAGTCGGAACAAGGAGAGTAACAGGGTGGTGGCTTGGTCTACCCCAACTTCCCTTATGACCACTGCAGACCAGCTGCCCGGGACTAACGGGGACCACTGGACTGTATCCTTATGCTACATGGTGGGGACCAGCCTGCATCCCACACTGATGTGATGTGTGCTCACATGGCGGGGACCAGCCTGCATCCCACACTGATGTGATGTGTGCTCACACGGTGGGGACCAGCCTGCATCCCACACTGATGTGATGTGTGCTCACACGGTGGACCATCCTGCATCGCACACTGATGTGATGTGTGCTCACACAGTGGACCAGCATGCATTGCATGCTAGTCTTGCTGGCCACAGGACACCTTCTGTCTCTTTAGAGGACCTTGCATAGATCTCTGTTGATTCATCTGTAGGTTTTATGGTTTAATTTACTAAGACTATTTTTGCTTCGATGTTCCAACCTCATTAACTGAATATATGGCGTATTTTAAGGTAAATTTAAAGAATCATACGCTAAATATATGCTCATTATTAGAAAAGTAAATGAAAAAAGTCCATAAATCTACCACCTGGAAAAAAACTGTAAGTAAATACCATCATAAGTTGCAGAAAGTAAGCAGGACATTCCGGTAGCCGCTGTTGAATTCTAAATCTCCTCTTCTCCCTCTCTGTCTCCTTCTCCTGGCCAGCAATGAGAGCGGTGTCCCCTCACTCAGGCTGTCCTGAGTACGCACGTCACACGCGTGTAACCCGTGCAACCCTGTGTCCTCTGCATCCTTGGGGAGACCCGTGTCTCTCCGGCGGTGACGCCCCCTCTGCTGGATTCCTCACCCCCTGCCACGCCCCGAGCGCGTCCGGGGAGAAACCAGACTTTTCAGTGGGATCCAATTGCTTTCAAATAAGCCAGCTCATTTCTTTATCTGAATGAGTTACTCTCTGTCTCTCTCTCACACACACAGAAACTAAATTTGGGCTGGAACCTCACAGTCACCCCCAGCTCAACAGCGATCCTCACTTCAGATTGGCATGGCGAAAAACTCGTTTTTTACCTAAGAGTTTGCAACGAAGCGTGACCCGGACGTTTTCTTTAACTTGCCCAAGTCTGAGCTTCCTCACCGGACAGACAGAGGCGTCCTGGGCAAGTAAATGAGACGGTGCACGCGACCTTCTCGCCATCCCATCTCCGTTACCTCTTCGCTGAGCTAAGCGGCGACATCATCCTCAGACTTCCAGAAGTTAGACAAAGCGTCTCGGTTGCGCCCTGAGCAGCAAACTCAATTGCAAAGTGAACTTTCTGTTAAGCAAATCTGACCCTACGGATTTGCCTTAGCCGTGTAAGAGAACGAATTTTCCCGATAATGTGTGAGCAGTGAATACAGCACAGGCTCTGAGAAGCAGCAAACCCCTTACGTCTGCACCCCGAGAGAGGAGTACCCAGGAAACGCTGGCACAAGGCGGCCAGCGGTCGTCTCCCGCAAGTCAGGGCAAACTCGCCGCCGGGGCTGCCCCTCACCCCCTACCCCCACCCCACCAGCCACAGACGCACACGTCTGTCTGTGGGAAGGTGCCGTTTCTTGGAACAAATTCACGATGAAATTAACTGGTGTCTTCAGTCTGGCATGCATTGGCATAAACGACGAGCGCGTGGGTAGTGATAGACTTTCAAATCTAGCAAAAGGAGCTGCCTGTCCCGGCGGCTGCCAATCATAGCTGCAGGGGGGAGGCGGGCCGGGCCCCTCTCGGGTGGAGGAGGCTCAGGCTTGCCTCAGACCATTGGAGCCTGTCGGGACATCGGGCGGTTTTGTTCGCACACCCCTGTGAGCAGAACGTCACAGTGAGCACGTTGGAAGTGTAAGACCCTAAGGCTTCCCCGGGGGTTTCCCTTGGTCTGCTGCAAGCTCCACGGTGCACCCCGGGGTGGCCGGAATGGTCCCCGACCCAGAAATATCACCAAGCGTCAGAGGAAGGGGGAGCCTGACGAGGCCCTGAACACCCCGAAGGTCTCCTTCTGGTTTCCTCTGGGAGAAAACGAGAGCCGGTTTGAGAGGTGAGGGCAAGACGTGTGCAACAGGAGTTTCTGCTTATCCGAAGTGGAATTTTCTATTCTCAAGTTATGCCACATAATTGGGGACTTTAAAATAAAGCATGTCATATCATAAATAACTTTAATATCAATTTGGAAGAGGAGAGGAATGTAGGAGGAAAATACCGTTAGTCTCAAAAACAGCCCCTTTGAAATGTGGGTGTTTACTTCCCATTCCATCTTCGTTGCATGTGGGCCTAGCGATCCAGTTGCAACCTCTGGGAGCATGTGACTTCTTTACTCACACCCCGCGCCCGGGATTTTGAGAAGCCTCCTGCCCCATTGCCCTTCACCTTCCACATGACTCGCCAGGCTTGGGAAGGGGGTGCCCGCCCCACCCCGCTGGGATAGCGGGACGGCCAGCCCATCCTCCGTTCTTCGCTCCAGGAATTCAGGAAGAGGCAGGAGCCTTGACACCAGGCCACAGGGGGTGACCCAGGGCAGACGAGAGGTCACCAGCCCCGGCCTGCAGCTGCGAGTCCCAGGACCCGGAGGAAGGCACTGGCAGTTTGGCGGCCACGATCTGAGTCTGAGTGGGGCTGTTTGCACCCCTGGGAAGTGTTTCTGTCCCTGCTGGAGAAGGGTGAGCCAGGTGCGTGGGGGGGAGACCCCACACGGTGTCGCAGTGACCAGGCTCCTCCACGCTGGTGCACTCAGGCTGGCAGGGGCTCCCTGCGCCCGGGCTGGTGGCAGAGGACAGAGCCCCCGCCGTCCGATCACAGGGCAGGGCCTGGTGGCACCCTCACCCCAGTTACAAGATGACTTCTTGGGGTCCCGCAGCAGAGGATCAGAGGAAATGGTCTAACACCTGCATGTGCGAGAAGGCCCTGAGCTCTCCAGACTGAAACTCGATGAAAGGGAGACGAACGTTTTGTAGTTGTCGGAAAACACCTTATGTCGAGATGTTATCAGCCGAAAAGAACATTCCCCACCCTTGCATTGGAGCTGGAGTTCACTCAGCCTCAGCTTTGCACCCTTTGCACCTGAGGGTGCTGGTGGGGATGGGCGTGGGGGGGCGTGGCTCAGCCTGGGGGCTTGGGGGGGCTCCCCGGTGGCAGGGCCCCGCCCACTGCCCCCCCAAAGCATCTGGACTGCCGCCTCCCTTACCGCCGAGGCTGCAGGATGCCCCCGTCACAGGCCGGGGCAGTCGAGGAGGGACACTGGGGTGCGGGTGACATCAAGGCCAGGGGCACATGGCCTATCTCCAGACGTGACGCCGCTCTGAGAGGCGTTTCCAGTGCGGGGCCACACACAGTTTGCGCCGTCACCTTGACCGAGGTGGTTTTTCTGTGTTACCCAGGGGGCGGGGAGACTGATGACCTTCCTGTTTCGTTATGCAGGTAGACCTTGCTGCTTGCTGGAAAAATGAAAAGAGAGAGACATGCAAAGAGTAAAAGCTTCCCTTGCTCGATCTTTAGGTAATAGCCGCTTTGGTCTCTGCAAACACGAATACCGTGCGTTCTAGAGGGTTCCTTCCCTCCCGCGGGACAGTGGCCTGGCTTCTGCAGGAGCTCGGCCGGCGGCCGCATGCCTGGACCCCTGCGCAGGGGGCTGGCGGGAGGGGTGCACTTGGGAGGAGAGGAGGGGACTGAGGTTCAGAGCCGACCGGCCCTGTTTGCACAGCGGTTGGAAGACGCACAGCCCCGCGGAAGTGCTTGTTGTCATTACCATGAATAATGGATGAGCCCGGGCGGCCAGATGGAGCATTTGCACCTGAGAGCTGCACCTGGCTGTCTTTCAGGGACAATTATCCTTGGCCTGGCCTCCGAGGTGCGTTGGCCGTGGGGTCCCTCCACCTCACGCCGAGGGAGGTTGGGCTGGAGAGCAGGGCCGGAGCAAGATCGGCCTCCCCGTCCTCCCCTGCCGTGGCCTCGCCCTCCTGTCCGGATCTCAGGCCATGGCGGCCCCAGCCCTGCAGACAGGCAGCGCTCTCCTGCGGGGGCTGCACAGACCTTCTCCAAGGCCCCCGTTCTTCTAGACAGACCTCCCGGAGCTCCTGGAGGCTTTCACATCTCTCTTCACAACTATCCCCCTTGGTCCCCGCTGTGTCCTTGGAAAGCAGCCCCATAGCTTGCTGCAACGAGACGGCCAGGCCCCTGCCGCAGAGCCGTTGCGGTGCCCGGCGGGCAGAGGGGGTGGGTGTTTGAAGGCTCTCGGGACTTGGGCGGAAGCTTCCTCCCTGGGGAACAGGTGTTGGATTGAGGGTCACAGGACCACAGGGGTCTGGCAATGCGGGGATCTAGGACACAGGGGCTAGGGCAGGGAGTCTTGGCCCACCCAGACGTGGGTGGTCACCAGCCGGCGCCGTTGCCTCCGGACAGAACACTCTGCCTCCTCTCTAGCGCGGCCCAGGGCAGGGGCCTCCTGCTGTGCTCTATCCGGGACACAGAGCGCGGGACACAAGGCTGCAGAGAGCATTGCTCCTGGAAAGGCCTCGAGCAGGTGTGGCCTCGTCTGGGCTCTCTCCGTGGAAGCTTGGGGCACGTGGAGGGCCCAGGCCAGAGGCGGGGTGGCAGGTGGCCTCACGCACGGCCATCGGTCTCCCTGTGCTTATTCCAGAAGAACTGACCTGCTCCCGGAGAGTCCCATGCAAGGCCTCTGCACAACCGGGCTGATCTAAGCCAAACGAGGACGTCTTGCCCAAAGCATTCATCTCTGAGAATCGCACGTCGGTGGACGTTTCTTCTGCTGGGAGGCGGGAGTGCGGGAACAGTTAGGATCACCCACAGGAACTACGTTTATCTCACGATTTACAGCCTGATGTTTGGCACCGTTCCTACAACCGTCCCTCGAGCGGGTTTGTCACATTGTTCAAAGACAGCCCGGGTCCTTCAGCGAAACGGAGCCGCTCACCGCAGCAAACGCTGCGAACGAGAGCAACCGCTGTGGTGGCCGCCCAGGGCGCGATGATTTTGCTGGCTGGGAAGTGTTCGGGTCCCGAGCGAGCGAGATGGGATGGCCCGCACGCTGCCAGCCCAGGACAGGGAGCCGCCTGCCTCGGGCGGCCGCTCCGGCCCGCGGACAGTGTCCTCCGCCAGGAGGAGAGACGCCGTGAGCGCCACGCCCAGGCCGGCGTGGGTCCTAAGGCCATGGGCGGTTCTGATCCCGAAGCCAGTCGCCGTCTGTGCGAGGACCAGACCCCAGCTCCGTCGAGCAGCGTGGCCGGGTTTGGAACCATCCGGAGATTTCTCAGGGCACAGCCGGCCAGCAGCGGCAGGACCGCCGTGGGGCGTTGGCTGTCACCCTCCGCGCTTCCAGGGGACACTTGGGGCACGGATGAGGGGCTGTGCGGCTGCGAGGCCGGCAGGTGGCCGGGCGGGAAGGGGAGTCCAGCGCCCCGCCGGGCTATAGCGCAGGTGGCTCTGAGGCCCACGTCTTTGGGCTGGGAGGACAGGCCGCCCAGGAATGAGCACGAGCAAGACGCCCACCGGGGACAACAGAGACAGCGCTCGGGGGCGCCACAGGCCCTGGGGTGGCAGCAGGGGTCCCGAGCGCCGGCGGCACACGCCAGCTCCAGCCGCCCCCATGCCCCTGCGAGCGGTCACGTCAGGCGCCAGCTCTACAGACACAGAATCTGCCTGCAGTCCACTCTCTGGGCCCCCAGCCAGAGGCTCCCGTGTGCGCCGCTCTGGCTCCTGCTGAGTTTGGGGCGGGGGGCGCGGTGGCCAGGAGGTCTGAGCCAATGCTGTGGGCTGCGCTCGAGCCGTGTCCTCCATGGTGGGCAGTGCGGGCCCTGTCCCGTGAGCCTCTATAGGGCCATCCGTTTGGTCCGGCGCATCCGTGGCAAGCGGCACAGCCAGCTTGTAGACCCAGGACACGCTTGCTGAGCAAAGGCTCTGACAACTCCCGCGGGGAGAACCCCGTGTGAACCGTGTCTGACACGCTGACCGCCACACCAGGAAAAGAATTCCTCCTTGGAGCCACGGTGTTTTACGAAAATAGAATTAAAACTTCGAAAACAAAATGATTCCGATTTAATGAAAAATGCGTTATTTTTGGTTTTGTTTTCCGTGTGTGAGTGTGATATGCAGTTAAACTGTCAATAGTAATTGTATTAATAACAGTAAGATCATCGATAAGGAAGATTTTTCACGGACCAACCGCAGGATTTTGCCGGGGGGGCACACCCGTCACGTCGCACGTGTGCTACAGCGCGGCAGCGTGAGTTGCCTGCGCTCCTCGAGGCTCCCAAGGTGAAGAGACGTGTGAGTTACACATGCTTCGCAAGGCCCCAGGCTCAACACTAGCGCGAGTTAAATATAACTCACACGGCAGCTAGTGCATTTCCCTATGTTCCGAGGAATATCCATCCGTGTGCCACAGAACCACGGGTGTTCTTTGGAACACAGTTGAAGACGTCTGGGTGTAGCGGTCACCAACGTAGAGTTTGGGATCAGACAGGCTTTTGTCCCCATCTTGCCTCTGCTGTGCAACCTGAGCGAGCTATTCAACCGCTTGCAGTCTCAGGTTTGTCACATAAAAACGCGGATCATAAAACCATCTCTCGGTGTTGCTGAGGATCAGATAAAACAATATATGTAAACTGCTGAGCCTGGTGCTTTGTACTTGGTAAATATTTAATGAACAGTACCTGTTGTTCTTAATATTCTTCTTATTATTCTGATTAGCAGGGTTGACATTAAACTGAGAGGTCCGGAGTTTAAAGTAAAGGTCATTTCATTCTCATTTAGAGTCTATCTGGGATGTTTGGAGACGGCTCGGGGGCTTGCACGGACTATTTGGAAGCCTTAATAACAACCCTCTCTCCTTGCCCGGGCACTTGGCTTCAATTTAAGCAATGAAGTCAGAATTAATAAGAAGCCGCAGCCCTTTCTTCCTCTGAGTATTAACAGTTTTGAGAAAGTGGTTGAACTGTTCTCGCGTTTAATAATTAGGCGGGGCGCGCTCATTTGTGTTTCAAGGAAACTCCAGGCGCTCTGTTCATAATTAAGGTAACAGCGTCGTGAGGGGAGTGCTGGGCCCTGAGGTCTGGGGGTGGGGGTATCCTCCTCCGCAAGGTGCTGGCCGGGAGGGCTCTGCGCCCCAGAAAGGCTCCGCCCCTCCGTCCTCTGCAACAGCCCACAGTTAGCACCTGATTTCTCTCTCCCTGTTCTCGTCTCCCGCCTAATAGATTCTACCCTCTGTTCTTCCAGCCAGCTGGGGTCGGCCTGTCATTTTGCTCTTGTGTTCATGGCGCTCCTGAGAGCTGAGGCCTGACGTCCGAGCGGACGGCGAGCCATCTTCCCGGCTCTCGGGGACAGTCTGGGGACAAGTACCACGGTGCCTGATGCCCCGCACCACTGACTGGGGTGACACTAATAGCTGTTGGAAAGACCACGAGGCCTGAAACCCCACTGTGTTGGCGGGATGGAGATGCATGTGCTGCCCTTGTGGGAGTGCAGTGCGGGGTCCCGCGTCGTGGGCAGCTGGGCCCCCCGCGGAGTTCAGGGCCCCCCCCCCCCCCGCCCTGCCTTCCCAGGGCTCCGCAGGGTCTCCGAAGCCCCAGTCTTGTCCAGACAGGGACCGGAGCTCGGGGAGGGGCAGCAACGTCCCACCACTTGACCAGCAGAGCCGCACACGCCGGGCTCACGCTCCTCGGGCACCTGCCCCTGGTGGCCGGGTCTGGACAACCCCGGCTGAGCAGCCTTCGCAGATAACACATGGCGTGGAGGGCGTGGCCTCCCGCGGCAGCCAGCGCTGGGCCTCCACGGCCCCACCTGCAGTGCCGGCCTGTCCTCGACGTTCAGCTGTTCCCTTCCCGGCGGGGCCTCCCACCCTCCATCCTCCCCACCCCATTGCTCCGTGGGGCCGTTGCATGGCCTTCCATGTCACTCTGCAAGGAGCCTCGCTTACTTTTCTGTTTCTGACCTGTCCTCGCCTTTCGTGACTCTTCGATTTGTCTTTGATTGCCTCGCTCTCCGCTGGAATCTCAAAGAGCCGCTTTGTGCGCAGCGGGCGTGTGATCGCTGTCTGTCTGGCAGGAGAAGTCACGGGTGGGCGGACCACGGGGACTGCCGTCCGATTCTCGGGGTTTAACCGAACCGGTGCGCGCGTGGCCGTTTCTGTGAACCCGGCCTGGCCCCAGGGACGGCGGAAAACGGATGTCACTGTCCGGGGCTCTCCGGGCTCCGACAGGAAGGCAGGAAGGGACCCAGCAGGGCGTGTCGTCCTCTGACGGCCTCTCCCCCGCGCCTGCCCCAGCGCTCGCCAACGCCACGAGAGCCCCGTGCCCGGCGGCCCAAGGCGCCACCTTTCCCTGGCTAAGCTGCAATGCTAACTGCGACTTAACGTGAGTGACACTAACATCATCTCCTGGTTTTAGCATTAATCACGACTTAATATGTATGTGGTGCCATTTCCCGGTTAAGTTGTGAGAAGTCATTCTTCTGACTAGCGTTTTGCTGCTCCGTCTGAAGCGCGATGTGTCTGGAGCAGACCTGCAAGGAGAAGCCCCGAGCGGAGGTGTGGGGACGAGGTCAGAGGGCAGGACCCCGCCTGGCGGCCAGGGGCTCTGGGGCGGCAGGTGGGGGTGGGGCGCAGGGCCCCTGCTGCGTCTGACCTCCGGGACTCTGGCCAGACCACAGGCAGCCACACCTGCTTCTGCATCCGGAAGCCCTCAAAGAGATGGGCATCTGGGCAGGAGCCGTAGACACCTGGGGAGACCCTCTCTCTCCTCCCTCCCTTCATTCATTCATTCATTCATCGGACAGAGTGAGTGGGCTCATTCGCCACAGCCGTCTGGGAGCTCAGAGAAGGTATCCAGAGGCCGGGATGAGGTGCTCGGGGAAGGTCTGTCCAGGACAGCCGTCTCTTTGGGGGATCTCTGTGCACCTGCCGCTGGGGGGGCTGACATTGCCCGGGAAGCCCCCCTCTTGGGGCCGCGGCGCCCCGTCCCGGTCTGGAGTTTCCCCGTCAGGCCCAGGGCCCCGGGCTCACCAGGGAAATCCCGGCGTGCCAGGCTCTTTGAAGTAGCAGCCGTCGGGCCTGCAGGGCGCCCCGCCCGCTTCAAAGCCGGCAGAGGGCGGGAAGCAGCCACACGGCCCGTGGGCGCGCGGGGAGTGTGGGCGGGGCGGGCTGGGCAGGAGGGGCCCCCACATCTCCCCGAGTCCTGAGTGGGGGGACCCAGAGGGCCCTGGAGCAGCCGGGCATGGCCTTCCCACGGAGCCCTGGGGACCTCTGCTCACACCCACCTCCTTTGTCCACCTGTCCGCCCCTCGGTCCATCCACGCACCCAGGGTTTGTGGAGAACCCGCAGTGAGCCAGGCGCCAGCCGGCAGGGCTCCGGCCACCGGCATGTCCACGTCCACTGCCCTCGGCCTCCCACGGCCCAGCCCGCCCCTGTTCCCACGGGGCCCAGCCCCGTCCATCAGTCCTCCCCCATCACCGTCCTCCTCCAAACCCGCCTCAGGCAGGGCGGGCCGGTCTCCAATCCAGCTCAGCGTCCGAGTTCCCCCCTGCCCTTCGGGACACCTGGGGTCGGGGCAGGCCGAGCGTGGGCACCGGGTCCGGATGCTCAGCCACGGGGGTGCCCACGGGGCCACAGGTGGCCACAGCATGTGTCGTCCGCAGCTGGACACGCAGTGAGCGTGGAAGGGTGTGATAACCACCAGGTGGGAGCACTCAAGGGCTGGAGACCCTCGACCCACGCTCGTGCCCTCTCTCCTCTCTCCCGTGTCAGCCCCGTGGCCGAGTCAGCGGTCGGACGCGCAGTGGGCATGCGACAGCGCCGTGCGCCCTCTCTCCCGCCAGGACAGCCGCATCTTCCTCCGTGTCCTCGCTGGCATTGCTCTTAAAACTGTGCCTTGCCCGACCATTAGTGGGTTTTGAAATCCATCCGGTGGGTCAGGATGGCCCTTATGCAAAAGATGAAATAGAACAACAGAAAACAGAAAACACCCGAGGAGACCTTGCCTGCTGAGACGTCTGTGTGCTTCTGTGCGTGTGCACGGGGCTGTGAGATGATTTCCCACTGCGTGACGCAGCCCTGAGACTCGGGGAAACACTCCCCCTCCCGCCCCAGGGAGCGCGGTTGATGCCCCTCGCTCAGAAGATGGGAACCCTGATTTTTAAAGATTTCTAGAGATGAACTTTCCTTAACGTACATCTGATTAATTTGATAGCTGATCAAGATTTGGAGCCTGGCTTTTTGCAGAGATGTGTGTTTTCCTTCCTTCCTTCCTTCCTTCCTTCCTTCCTTCCTTCCTTCCTTCCTTCCTTCCTTCCTTCCTTCCTTCCTCCTTTCCTCCCTCCTTCCCTCCCTCCCTCCTTCCTTCCTTCCTTCCTCCCTCCCTCTATATATTGCACAAACGCCTTGTGCCTGCCGTCCAGGAAGCGATGGGCTGCTCACCTGCACGGCCCCAATGGCAGACAAAGGGAGATTTTTTTTTTTTCCCTCTTGCATGTTCTGTGATCAGGACTCCCCGAGCACCATCTCCCCACTCACACAGCAGCATTTTTTCTGTCATAGGCATAAGTTAACTTTTCTCATTTTTAAGACCAAATCCTAGACGTCCTGTTGCCCCGTTTCAGACCACCGTCGGAGACCTGGCTTAAGATCTTCCACCTTCTAGTTTCCCTTCTGGTTCACTCCAGCTGGTCATGTTTTTTCTTTCCTTTTAATCCTTCAAGGTAGAAAATGTAGCAGGCACTCTTTCCTAAATATCTCTCGTTTCGTGCTAGGAAAGTCTCAGAATAATTCTCATTTCCTGATGCTCTGATTCTGGGTCCAATGGAAGTCTAATGTCTAAAAAGACCGAGCTGTTTGCTTTTCAGCACCTTGGTGCCCACGTCTGCCATGCCGATGCCCACGGTGTGTGCCATACCGTGCACACCTATCTGCCTGCTGTATGCACCTTCCTGAGGTGGACACAACTTAGGAGGGAGGAGAGGAATTTACCTGGACTCCCATCCGTCACGCAGCGCCCAGTGCGAGCATTTCCTGAGTCGGCGTGGGGAGTCAGCCGCTCCCATGGAAATGACGTCTCCGTGTGGTCCTGTTATAGGAAGCACCTCGGGGACGGAGACCCGGGCCAGGCTGAGTGCCCATCCCCCCAACCCCGTGTCTAAGTGGCCTCTCTGGCCAGTAGTAGCGGCTGTGTCCCCAGCCCCCGCCCCCAGGATCTGTCCCCTCCCCAACCCAGGAGTCCACGAGCTCAGCCTTCTCGGTGTGGCCAGAAGGTCACGGCAGCCTGGTGGCCCCCAGGTCCCTCCCCTCCTGCCCTCCTCCCTCGGCGGAAGTGGGGACGCCTTCCACGACACGCCTCCCTCTGACATCATCACTGGGCGTCCCAGGGACGGGTCTGCTTGGGCGGTGGCGGGGTGGCCGGTGGCAGCCTTCCAGCCGCCCCCCAGTTGCGCCTGTCCCCGTGGAACCGGGCAGGGCAGAGCTCCGGCTTCCTGCTCACCCTGTCCGGCCCTTCCATCCGTCATGTCTTTCGGGGCCCGGCAGGCAGAGGCGCCCACGCGGCTGGCCCCTGCACGGGACGCGAGGGTGCCTGCAGCCCTGTGCACGTGCTGGCCAAGGGCGGGCGGCGACTTCTGGCTGGGGCGCAGTCTCCTGGTCCCCCAGAGCTGCCGTGTGCGGGAGACACGCGCCCGCCGTCTGGCAGCCTGCCCTCCGAATACCCTCTCCTCCCGCAGGAGTGCCGCCCGGCC
Source organism: Mirza zaza (assembly GCA_008750895.1). Classification (NCBI taxonomy): domain Eukaryota; kingdom Metazoa; phylum Chordata; class Mammalia; order Primates; family Cheirogaleidae; genus Mirza; species Mirza zaza. The sequence goes on along the minus strand of VSMD01018292.1, from coordinate 3,917 downwards.
CCAGCGCTGCGGGGAGGCACAGCGAGCTTGTCGGTCGCAGTGAATGCTGGCTGAGTGCGGGGTCTCTGTCTGCAGGTGGCTCTGGTCACTCACACAGGGGACGCCCTTACAGCCGGGCAGACGGCTGCCCTTCCCGCAGGCACTGGGGAGGCCCTTACCGATGGCCAAGCCCTGAGGCCCGCAGAGTCCCTGTGTCGTCTGGGTTCCCCTGCTGGGGGCGAGGCTCCGTCTACGGACCTGATTCTGCAGAAAGCGTGGCAGATTCCTACTGCCCAGGAGTCTGCTTGATGCCTGGGCTGAGGCCCCGTGGGAGCCGGCGTGTGTCGAGCGCTTACTTTGAGCCAGGCTGAGCCGCTACCTGTGAAGAGGAGACTGGTGCTAGCACCGTTTTACAGGTGGGGAAACTGAGGCACGTGTGTCTTCGGAGAGTTGGCCAGGGTGACATAGGCTCTGGACACCACGCTGCTTCTGGAGTCCCTGGCCCGGCCTCAATTTAACCCTCACCCTCCCTCGAGCAACGCTTTAGATGGGCTCGGGAGGTGGGGTGCCGAGAGCAGGGTGCCATGGGCCCCAGGGCCCTTCCATGTGGTCAGGCTCAGCACCTCTGCCGTCCTCAGGGGGGCCGGGCAGGCTCCCACACGTGCGGACTCGCCCTTGCCCTCCAGCCTGGGTTCTCCCCGAGGGGGTCCAGCCAGCCTCAATCGGCCGAGGAGCGAGCCAGGGTCTCTCCAGGGCAGCGTTCCGCCTGCCCACGCTGGGGAAGCAGGGCAGGGGAGAGGGAAAACGAGGTGACCAGCGATTAAAATAAGTTACTATTTTGAAGCATTGTGCAAATGATGATGGCAAAGCCCTTGACGGGTTCTGGAGCCCGGGGAACACACCGTGGGCAGATCCTCCGGCACCGGCACCCGCCCCTTGCTGCTGCAAAACATGACCTTGCACCGAGAGGTTCTGGGAGGGACCAGCTACCTTCCCGCCTCCAGGGGAGGACCGAGGATCCCAGGTGGCCTCCGTCCGTCAGTGGCTCCCTGCCCTGGGCCGTGATGGGCTCAGGAAGAGAGGGAGGGAAGAAAGAGGCTGCTTGCTGGGGCTCCTGGGGAGAAGGCGTCCCCCGCTTCGGCGGGAGAAAGCAGAGGAAAGGCCGGCTTCTCACTCGACGACGTGCACGGCGGGCGGCGGCCAGGCTGGAGCAGGGGCGGTGGCGGTGGCTTCGCTGCTGTGCCAGGAGAGCTCTGAGCTGGGCGGTCTGCAGCAGCAGCCCACACCCCGGAAGGCAGAGGGAGATCCAAGGAGACGCCAGGGCCTTAGCAAGAGAGTCTGGGCAACCACCCTGTTTCCCCGAAAATAAGCCCTACCCATAAAATGAGCCTTAGCAGGATTTCTAAGCATTTGCACAATAGAAGCTCCACCCCGAAAATCAGCCCTAGTGACGGATCTGCACAACCCGTGCGTGTCGTCGCAGAGCAGGAAAGAAGACGGGCAGCCCTTCTCATCTGCCCATGATAACTCTAGTGCTCGACATGAGAGATTGGGGCCAATGGTTCTAAAGGAAATAGAGTCTCAAGAAATTCAGGATGGAATTCGGGGTTTGGAGAGTGATGATGATGTTCCAGAAGAAAATGACTTAACCGTATTTGAATCAATGTAGATTGTTGTACCATACTTAAAAAAAATAACACATCCCCTGAAAATAAGCCCTAGGGTGTCTTCTTGAGGAAAAATAAATATAAGAGCCTGTCTTTTTTTTTTTTTTCCCGAGACAGAGTCTCACTGTTGCCCAGGCTAGAGTGAGTGCCGTGGCGTCAGCCTAGCTCACAGCAACCTCCAACTCCTGGGCTCAAGCGATCCTCCTGCCTCAGGCTCCCGAGTAACTGGGACTATAAGCACATGCTACCATGCCTGGCTAATTTTTTCTATATATTTTTAGTTGGCCAATTAATTTCTTTCTATTTTTAGTAGAGATAGGGTCTTGCTCTTGCTCAGGCTGATCTCACACTCCTGACCTTGAGCGATCCTCCCACCTCCGCCTCCCAGAGTGGACCCTGTCTTATTTTTGGGGAAACCTGGTAGACCCAGGCTAGCCAGGGGCCACAATCGCCCAGAGACTTTGCAGTTGTGACAAGCCACCTTTGAGCTGAGTGTCTGTCACCAGACACTGGCTACACCAGTGCCCTCGGTTCTATCCCCGGCTGGGCTTGGCAATCGTTAAAGTCCCGGCTCTGCAGTCTGATATTCTGTGAAAATCCTTCTCGAACCCGAAACCTGTTCTTTCCGGGCCTCTCGTCCAAACACTTTAACTCATGAACTCCGTTTCTGTTGAGCTGACCCTTGGGTTCAGCCACCCATTCGTGAGCCGAATGGAAGGAGCTTTGATGCTGGAAAACCGAAGATTTCTTTCTCTCTGGGAAATCTATTGTTGTAAAGCATAAGAAAATTAGGAAAGTCAAAACCAAGCAAAGCAAAGCAAACCAAACCACACACCTGTCTGCGAAACCAAGGTGTGGCCCACTTTCCACCGGAAAGGGAAAAAAATTTTGATTAACCCTTCAGACGGGTGCGAACCAGATTTTTGTTTTGCTTTGTCCAGTTTTCCATATTTGATTCTTTGCATTTGCTGGCTTTCTTACAAAAACACATTTTTTTCCTGTGGTATATGTGCGTAGCTGTCGCCTGAAGGTGTTCCCAGGATTGGAGGTGGGGACGACCTGGGCATTTATTCAAGGAGGAGAATGTTCTCAGGGTGTCTTTGTCCTCACTTCGGCCCCTTCCCTTCCGACGGAGGTGAGGTCTTCCAGGCCTTTCAGGGTTTCCCTCGCACCCACCTGGGCTCCAGCCTGGCTCAGCCCTCCCCGCCTTGGGCAGTCACTTCGTGAAAATTCCATCATCGCTTTGTGACTACTGTGTTTCCCCGAAAATAAGACGGGGTCTTATATTCATTTTTCCTCGAGAAGACACCCTGGGGCTTGTTTTCAGGGGACGTGTTACTTTCCCCTCAAAGCCTCAGCTTACAGCACACACAGGACGGCCGGGACCTGACAGGGGGAGCCGATCTTGTTGGTGGGGCTGCCCGCACCTTTCCGGTCACCTCTGGGACAGTAGCTGTCGTGATGGGATAGATGAGAAGGGCTGCTCATTTTCTTGACTGCTCCGCGACAAAATGCACGGGTTGTGCAGATGCGCTGTGTAGCCACGCCCGTCACTAGGGCTTATTTTCGGGGTGGGGCTTCTATTGCGCACATGCTCAGAGATCCTGCTAGGGCTTATTGTATGGGCAGGTCTTATTTGGGGGGAAACACGGTAATTAGTACCTGGCTGCCTCGGCAGGGCCCGGGATTCAGGGCTGCGAGCTCCGTGTGTTCGCCGGTCCTCGGTGTTCCCGGGGCCCTCTCTGAGGCTGGTGGTTGTGACGGGACAGGCAGGTCCCCTGCAGTCCCCACAGCACTGAGCCGTGGAGCTGTGACATCGGCTCTTGGGGAACAGAGCAGGTGGGATGTGGCCAGAAGCACGTTGAGAGTTCAGCAGTGATCGGTTTTTCTAAAAATCCGTGCCCAGCGTCACCCAACTTAACGCCGCAGCCCAACGCACACCGCAGCTGTGCACGGTTGTATCCAACTCGAGCGCATCTAATTACTCCTGCTTTAATCCTCGCTCTCAATCAGTGCTTACACGAACCGGGTGACCCTTTCCGAGACCCAGCGTTTCCACACCGTTCCACGTGCCCGCCTCTAATTGAGGAGCAAAGCGATTGCTAAGTACAGAGCAGGCGCCGTGTGTTTCATGCAATCGGCAACATTTTTCTTTCAAATGAATTCAAGTCTTGTCTTGGCAAAAGGTGAAAGAAAGTGTCAATAATTCAAGCTGGGTATGTTTTTCTCTCCTTATTAAATCAGTTGAAATTATCTTTGTTCTTCTCAGCC
>VSMD01018291.1:0-17813 GCA_008750895.1 Mirza zaza | reverse complement strand
TCCTGCATCAGCCTCCTGAGTAGCTGGGACTACAGGCATGTGCCACCATGTCCGGCTAATTTTTTCTATATATTTTTAGTTGGCCAATTAATTTCTTTCTATTTTTAGTAGAGACGGGGTCTTGCTCTTGCTCAGGCTGGTCTCGAACTCCTGAGCTCAAATGATCCTCCTGCCTCAGCCTCCCAGAGTGCTAGGATTACAGGTGTGAGCCACCACGCCCAGCCTATATTATTATTCTTTATACTCATGCTTCTTATCTCTTCAATAGGCTGTAAGCTCCTTGAGGACAGGGACTGTGCTTTAGACAGAACTTTTTTGTACAGCCCACGACTTTGGCCCAGAGTTACATGCTTAATAGGCACTTTCCTTTTCCCTGCAAATTGGGAGGAAATACTTTTTTCCTAAAGTAAATAAGGGGATGGAACCTGAAGTCTACAGATTTAGAAGAAGCGACAGTGAGAGGGTAATAGAATCGTAATATCTATTTACCTCCAACCACTAGTAAATAATTAATGTTTATGCAGGTCTTTGGGATTTTCAGATGAAAGGGGCTTTCAAAGAGTCTAGAATTATAGTGATGACTCTTTTGACTCTTTCAGAGCCTCAGACCCAATTTGACAGCACCCCTCAGGTTTCCTCAGATGGGAAAGAGTCCAGGGCTACTCCTCTGATAGTGGCTAAGAGGTGACTTCTCAAGATTTTCAGGGAAAACAAACTTCAAAATAAGGCTGGAGGTAGTAAAAATCCCAGCAAAACAATCTCTTGGCTTCCTGAACAACTGTCAAGCCAGCAAGCAAGCTCCTCGCCATCCCCAGCAGGAGAGGCTGGACTCCAGAGCCGGCTGTCTGCTGGGCTCTTCTGATAGCATCACCTCTGTCAGTCTGCCTCCCAGGCTCTCAGGTGCAGGGTCATCCTGCAGCTCCCTTGAGGAGAACCTTCACGTTCAAGTGTGGCCGCTGAAAGTGATTTTTGGTCTGAGTGCACAAATTTTGGCATAAGTTCTGCTGCTTTTCATGAAGCAATATGGATCTCTCTCTCTAGCTCAAGTGATCTCTTTTTTTTTTTTTTTTTTGAGACAGAGTCTCACTTTGTTGCCCAGGCTAGAGTGCCATGGCATGAGCTTAGCGCACAGCAACCTCCAACTCTTGGGCTCAAGTGATCCTCCTGCCTTGGCCTTATGAGTAGCTGGGACTACAAGCGCTCGCTGCCAGGCCCACCTAATTTTTCTATTTTTAGTAGAGACAGTTCTCACTCTTGCTCAGGCTGGTCTCGAACTCCTCCTGACCTCAAGCAATTCTCCTGCCTCAGCCTCCCAGAACGCTAGGATTGCAGGTGTGAGCCACGGTGCCCGACCTCAAGTGATTTCTTGATCACCAGTTGTCACCTAAGCTAGAGAATATTGCTTCAACATCTAAGTTCAGGTTTTCTACAGCCTCCATTTTCTTTGAGAACAAGTTTCCTCTCTCTGTTCTCTTTGCTTTCTTCCTGCATCCTTGTTTTGGTTGACTTGGATTCATACCACTTTAACAATAATTCACTAACCATAAAAAATGTCCTCTCTGTCTGTAGCTACAATTGCCTATGTTAGATGGAAAGAAGAGTGCCCCGATACTTTCGCAGGCTCAGGCAGACATGAATACAGGTATAATTAAGCAGTAAATCACAACAAGATGCTGTTAGAACAGGCCTCAGATGTGTTGGGAAAAGTTGAATGTCCTCACTTGCCAGTAGGAAAAGAAAAAAAAAAAAAGAAAAGCCCAGCCAAGCTTAACCAGACAGGCCTTATACTCAGTGTGACCATAAAGCCACTCCCAGCTTGTGTTTTCAGGAATGAAGGATCCAGTGAACAAAAAGCCAGGGTTATGTTACACACCAAATGCTAATTTCCTCCTTAGCAGATCAGGTCAAACCATTTCCTGGTTTGCAAGGGGCAATTTCGGTTAGACTAATTATGAGATTAGAAGTCCCCAAACCTCTATGACTGGCATGCCAAGAAAGCCTACAATTTAATTAAAATAACAACAAATCACATAAAAGACTCCATTTCCGGCCCTCAATGAGAAGATATAGGATTTGAACCTTGATCTGCCATCAATTAACCAAGCACTCTTACCTCGTGGCACCTTGCTCTGCCTCAGAGGCTGGTTGTTGGTATTGGTCCTGCACGGAAAACATTACGTGGGCAGCCCTTGATTCCCAACTTTAGGAAAACAAGCAAACAAGTACGGGAGGAGGCCCTGACTCTCAGTCTCTAACTGCTCTTTGAGCCCAATTCAGGATATGCTTCCGTGGAAGGAAGTCTCCTTGCTGGGCAAATATATATAAGTGACAACTTGATGATGCCTCCTCCCCGAGCCCGTGCCCAGCACGTGCGGTGGCTGTGTTAGCAGCCTGCTAAGCTGCAAGAGGAGATGCACTGACCAGAGGGAAAAGAGAATCTATAGTAAGTTGTAGTTGTTAACAATAGTATTAGTTTAGGTAAACCATAGGCTAAAAAGGCTTTTCGTGCTTTGGTTTGGGATCCTCAACCACCACTTGTAACATTACTTTTGTAGGAAAATGCTTCCTGGACTACAAATCCCTCAGTAAATTGCTGACTGTGTGTCCTCATCATAGGGTGTGGAGGGCCTTAGAGATAATACAGTTGAACCCCAGGTTTCCTGATGCCTTCTTTTAGGGTGCTCCAAGATCAACGCACGTGTCATAACAGTATTGCTCCTGGGCTGAAACATGTTCTTCAAGTGTGGCCCCGACCATCTGGCCACAATGGCTTCCCGTGGTAACTTAGAAATATAAATGCTCAGGCCTCACTCCAGAGTCAGAAACTCGGGGGTGGGAGCCAGAAGTCTGTTTTAACAACTCCTCTGCGTGGTGCTGAAGTCTAGGAATCACCGGTCTAGAGGAAAAACATGTTTATAGAGGGAAAATGTTGGACGGGATCACTTTACTGTCTCTCTTGAATGTGCTTGATATTTGTGTAAGTAGCCATTTTTGTCCCTTCTTTGCAACCCTGTTATTGTATGTGAAAAGCAGAAATTACTTCATTTTGCCCTCTTCAGCAAGAGCAGGCCGCCAAGGTAGTGGCTGAACACTCTCTACCTGCCTGTGATCTCATGATGGAGCCAAGATTCTGCTGAGAAGGTGCTCCTGCCAGCCTGTCCGCCCTGGAGGTCACCAGGCAGGGAGCTTCCCCGCACCGTTCAGAGGCAGCCAGGCAGCTGAGGTAAGGGACGAGACAGCTTGGCTACCACCTGATAGGGAGAAAATCTGCTTGTACGCTCCGGAGTCCCGTCTGGTCCTCCAGAGGAGCCTGCCAGCTTGGGAAACACCTGGTAGGTCCGTCCACACACGGCCAGAAGAGCTGAGGGCTAGGGCCTCGCAAAGTAAGGACAAACGTCCTCAAGAACTTTCCATGGGCTATTACCAGAATAAATGGCAATGCAGGTAGACCCAGACGGCTCTGAGCCCTTTCAGAGAAAGGCATCATACAAAGAGTATTCATGGATGGCAATGTGTATTTACTACATGTGGGTGACTTTTTACTGTTTGTCTTTCTGACTTGTACAAATTCAACTAGGAGTTCTTGAGGAAGGGCCATCACCTCACTTAATATTATATTGCTAAGATTCAACTATATTGTAGTATGTCTCTACAGTTCATTTATTTTAATTGCGGAATCATATTCCATTGTAGTAATAAAACACAACGTATCCATCTACTCTCGTCTTGATAGGTATTTGGGTTGTTTTGGGGTTTTTGTTACTGTGAATAGGAGACAGGATGCTCTTATCTGGAAAAAGATCAGGAAGGAACAACTTATCCTATTGATGACAAAACCTATTATGAAATATAGTAATCAAAGCAGTGTCATACTGGCCCAGGGATTGGCAAACTGACCAATGGAATAGAATGGAATGGTATGGAACATTTGTGTATATCAGAGGTGGTATTTACAACCAGTAGGGAAAGGAGGGACTGTTCAATAAATGGAGTTGGATACAATTATTATCCATATGAAGAAGAATGAAATTGGATCCCTACCTCCAACTATAAATAAAAAATCAACACCAAATGGATTAAGACCTTCAATATCAATTCAAAACCCAAAAACTCTAATGACAAAATATAGGTAAATCTCTCAGACCTTGAAGTTGGAAAATACTTCTTAAATAAGACATGAAAATATTGACCTAAAAAGGAAAGACTGGCAAATTTGACTATATTAAAAGTAAGATCATTTGGTTGCCCATAGGTTTTATGTAAACAAATCTCCAGGACCACAAATTACTCTGCTGCTCTTAACCACTCCCCAGTGATAAACTTTTTATAACTTGAGATTAGATTGAAATATAAATAAAATTGCAGCTGACTCCATACTTACAGAGAACCATTCTTTCCCCCAAATTGCAATAATATTATTGGAGCCAAATCACCTTCTTCACTTGACCTGGTTCACCTTAAACAAGTGTTTTCCTCTGGCTTCCTGATTCCTCTTTCCCTCCCACACAGAACATGAACATCAGAGCCTTTGCAGGCTGGAAACGGTGATGAGAGAGACAGTTTAAATTTTGCTGACTTAAATAGGAAGGCGTGGATGACCAGGTGAGTAAAGAAGCACAGGTAGTCAGCACAGCCGAAGCACAGATTGCACTGGGGGAGGCCAGGTGAGGATGAAGACACAGCATTAGGCAGGGGCCAGTCTGGGTGTTTGACTTTCCCCTGGGAGCTACAGGATGCCACTGAAGAGTTTTAAGCAGGAGAGTGACATAAGTAAGTTGGTTTCTGGGAGCTCACTCTGGTGGCAGCATGGAGCATGGATGGAAGGGTTTGAGGATGGTGGCAGGGAGTTCACACATGGCAGAAACAAGGGGCAGCATAGGGGGGAGGGGAAGTCCTAGGTGAGAGAATGTGGACGCTGATTAGATGTGGGGATGACAAAGCCTGGGGCTCTGGGATAAATCTCAATTTTACAAAGCGATGCCCAGGTAGACAGATGGTGGCACCACCCACTGAGTTTGGGAATACAAAAGGTAAAGCAAGTTTGGGGAGAAAATAATAATTATTATTATTTTTGAGACAGGGTCTTTTATGTCACTCATGCCAGAGTGCAGTGGTGTCATCATAGCTCACTGCCACCTCGAACTTCTGGGCTCAAAGCAATCCTCCCACCTCGGCCTCCCTAGTAGCTGGGACTACAGTCATGTGCCACCACATCTGGCTAGTTTTTAAATTTTTTGTAGAGGTGGGGTCTTGCCATGTTGCCCAGGCTGGTATTGAACTCTTGGCCTCAAGCAATTCTCCCGCCTTGGTCTCCCAATGTGCTGGGATTACAGGCGTGAGCTACTGCACCTGTCATTCTTGAGATTCATATGGGACATCCAGATGGCAGAGAGCTGAGAAAGATGCCCACTGTGGCATGCCAGGAAGCCATGCACGGAAAGGGACAGGGTGAGCCCAGAGAAACTTCTGAAGAACCTGGCGAAGAGGGAAGGGAACTAGAGTGGAAGTGACAGAAGGCACAAGGTTGAGGGAGGTTTTTAAGTTTAAAATGTGTGAAGCATAAATATGTAGCCAGACTGTGAAAAAGATGCCAGCAGAATTGGAATATTTGAAAATATCTAGTGGAGGAACCCCATCTTCATGTGTTACATGTTATGTGTGCCGATGTTTCAAAGGAAAGGTAACGGTATTTCCAGGAAGCCACTCCTACACTAAGACAGATCCTAGACACCGTCAAAACTATGACATAGTCCTTCTTGCCTCATCAACAGCAAATGATGATTTTTTTTGAGATAGAGTCTCACTCTGTTGGCCAGGCTAGAGTATCATGGCGTCAGCCTAGCTCACAGCGACCACAAACTCCTGGGCTCAAGCAATCCTGCTGCCTCAGCCTCCCGAGTAGCTGGGACTACAGGCATGTGCCACCATGCCCGGCTAATTTTTTCTATATATATATTAGTTGGCCAATTAATTTCTTTCTATTTTTATAGTGGAGACGGGGTCTCACTCTTGCTCAGGCTGGTTTCGAACTCCTGACATCAAGCAATCCGCCCGCCTCAGCCTCCCAGAGTGCTAGGATTACAGGCATGAGCCACCGTGCCCGGCCCAAATGATGATTTTGATGCACAAAAAGGTATATATCCAAATTTGCAAGAATCACACAAAGGAACATAACTCAGGATGGCCGTGCAGGCCTGATGTCTTCATCTGCATCCCGTTAATATCATAACTGCATTGGTCCTTCTCATTGGGTTTTTTTGTTTACACAGCCTCTACGATGCAAACACACAAGCATTTTCCAGATTCACACAGATAATACATAATATCATTATAAATTCATGACACAGACGTTGACAGGCTGCACCTGGAACCCAGACATGTAAAGGGAAAGGCAAAGAAAAGGAACCTGGCAACAAGTACATTGAAGACAAAGACACAGTGGAAATGTCCCAACCTGAGTTTCCCTGTTGGGTACTTAGCAGTGATCGCACTGGCAGGTTTCTGGCAGGAAGAAGACACTCTAGAAGATTGGCCAGATGTCTCCTTGTGTCCTCCTCCGTGGTCTTCTACCTTCTGAGATGTGCCTTCTCTTGGAGGACACCAGGTCACCATGAGTGGACAGGGAGCCATCTAGTCATTCTGCTTCCTCAGGGCCTCCAGTCCCTTCCTTTTGCAGCCACTGACAGCATGGACCCCTCTGGACCTCGGCGGTAGCTGGATGGGGGTTTATACTGTGGAATCAGTCAGCCCTGAGCTGAAATCCTGGCTCTGATACCTTATTGCTGTGTGACCTAGGTCAAGTCACCTCACCTTTCTGTGTCTGCTTCCATGCTTGTAAAATAGAGACAATACCTCATAAATGGTGGCCATCGTTGTTGCTTACGCCTCCAGTCTTTCCCCAGGGTTATTTTTCTATTACAACACTCCGATCTGATCATATCTCCTTTCTGTTCAAACCTGCTGTGGTCTCTCCTTCCTTATGGAGTGAGATCCAGATGTGTCAGCCTGTGTCTAAAGCCCAGTCTGCCTCTGCAGCCATGGCCTTCCACGGCGTCCTCCCTGTCCCCTGCCACACGCACTCTCGCAGTGCCATCGGCTTCTTTCCATTCCCCGAACAAGCCCTGTGCTCTCCTCCTCCGTGCCTCTCTGTAGAGTGTGTCTGTGTGTCTGCGTGTGGCACGAATGCTTTTCTTTTATCTAACCCGTCTATCCAATGCACACCCCTTCAAAACTCCAATTCTTTGTCTCTCTCTCCCCTAAGTGCCTTTGGGATGTAGCTTGTGTGTGCCTGTGAGATGTTTGAAGAATGATTTTTAATTTATTATGGTTTTAGAACATCTAGAGAGTAAGGGCTTATCTTTTTTATCTTGGTATCTCTCTGTCAAGTTCCCTTCCTCTCACCCCTCTTTTCCTGCACTTAGGAGGTAAGAAATAAATGGTTGTTAAATTGAATTGAACAAGCCACTCACACTGCAGGCCTCTAAATCTTCAGTGTGAGCTGTGATGATACAGACTTTCATCTTTACACAGTAAATTCCTGTGTGGTTATTGACTCTGCCCATGAGCATGAAGAGGACATGTAATGCAGTTGCGTTCAGTTATTACCTTACCCTCCAAGCGGCAGAAAGAAGAAAGACACAGCTCACCAGCATCACTTCTAAAAACTAGAACAAAATATATGGTAAAGTGGATTTTGATGGTGTGTGGAGAAAAAAGTGTGTTTCTATGAATTAAAATGAACTGAGGCCGGGAGAAGTAGCTCATGGCTGTAATCCTAGCACTTTAGGAGGCCAAGGGGGGAGGATCCCTTGAGCCCAGGAGTTTGAGGTTGCAGTGAGCTGCAATGGGGCCACTGCATTTCTGGGTGACAGAGTGAAACCCTGTGTCGAAAAATAAAATAAAATAAAATGAACTGGGCCGGGTGTGGTGGCTCATGCCTGTAATCCTAGCACTCTGGAGGCTGAGGCGGGCGGATTGCTCGAGGTCAGGAGTTCAAAACCAGCCTGAGCAAAAGCAAGACCCCGTCTCTGCTATAAAGAAAAAGAAATTAATTGGCCAGCTAATATATATAGAAAAAATTAGCCGGGCATGGTGGCGCATGTCTGTAGTCCCAGCTACTCAGGAGGCTGAGGCAGAAGGATTGCTTGAGCCCAGGAGTTTGAGGTTGCTGTGAGCTAGGCTGACGCCACGGCACTCACTCTAGCCTGGGCAACAAGTGAGACTCTGTCTCAATAAATAAATAAATAAAATAAAATGAATTGAGCTCCGTAATACTCTGAGGAATCATCTTCGGTTTTTTGTTTAGAAACCCTGTAGTTAACCTATAGTTCCATGACTCAACCTCAGACTCTTTTGAATACTAATCCTAGGGCATACTATTAGGTGTAACTTGAGAAGAAGTTCCGTAGTGAAATAAGTTTGTGAAATATTGGATTAAAGAAAGATAATGAAATTTCTCAGGGCTTTTATTATGTCAATAAACTTCTTTGTGACTCTGTGAAAGGGGGTATATTATGGGAGTTGTTATAGATTGAATGTTTGTGCCCCCCAAATTCATATATTGAAGCCCTACCGACGTTTTAGGAGATGAAGACCTGGGGCCTTCCTAAGGTAATTAGGGGTAAACGAGGAGGCGATGAGATTAGTGTCCTTATCAGAAGACCAGAAGAGGAAGAGACTAGAGTAGGCACTTATGCTCCCCTCTCCTCTGCCATCTGAGCACACAGTGAAAAGACAGACATCTGCAGGCCAGGAAGAGGGCCCTCACCAAGAACCGAATCTGCCAGCACCTAGATTGTGGGACTTCCCAGCCTCTAGCTAGAGCTGTCTGTTGTGGAAGCCACCTAGTCGATGGTATTTTGTTATAGCAACCCAAGAAGACTAAGACAAGAGTATTCCCAAATTTATTTGAACATGGAATTCTTTTATAATAGTGCATTGTGGGCCAGGCACAGTGGCTCACGCCTGTAATCCTAGCACTCTGGGAGGCCAAGACAGGCAGATTGTTTGAGCTCAGGAGTTCAAGACCATCCTGAGCAAGAGCGAGACCCTGTCTCTACTAAAAAATAGAAAGAAATTTTCTAGACAGCTAAAAATATATAGAAAAAATTAGCCGGGCATGGTGGTGCATGCCTGTCATCCCAGCTACTCGGGAGGCTGAGGCAGAAGGATTGCTTGAACCCAGAAGATTGAGGTTGCTGTGAGCTAGGCTGATGCCACGGCACTGTAACCCAGGCAACAGAGTTAGACTCTGTCTCAAAAAAAAAAAAAAAAAAATAGTGCATTGTGGTAACCTAGTGTTTCATGGAACACACTTTGGTAAAACACTGCTGCATTTTAGTTTTCTCCTGTTGAAAAAAATAAATATAATAAAATCCCTTTTTAGCCTGTTGAAAAATAAATAAAAATATATTTTGGTCTTCATATCATCTGGAGCCTGTATATAAATTTGTTGCATCTCCTAATAGCAGCACATTACATGGATTATTCCTCTCCTTCCACCAATGTCCAGAGGATTTCGTATTATTTATGAATCTTTTATATAGCCCAGATACACGGATCATAGATTTTTTTGTAAATATTCAAAGGAAAACCCTCTACTAATTTATGGAATATGAGAAAAGTTTTGTATCATTTTCATCCTATCTTCTTATCTAGAACAGCATAGATTATTTATATTCAAAGACTCTGGGTAATTAAAAGAGAAGTTACATATCGAAATCAATGTCATATTGTAGCAACAAGGAGGAAATTGTCTACTTGTACACAAAGCAGTTTGTCTCACTCTCTATTTGAAATACATTAGAATATAAGCATTATTTGGAGGACAGCCTAAACAGCCAAGACCTTCACTGTCTGGAACTTTCAGGAAACACGCTACTCTGGATAGCTGAGTTTTCTTGAGTGTTGGAGTTTAACCCATAAATTTATGAATGTTCAAAATTCTACCCCTTTTGGTGGACTTTTTCAAAAATGTGTTATAATAGCCTGAACAAAATTGAGACCCCATCTCCACAAAAAATAGAGAAATCAGCCGGGCGTGGTGATGCACACCTTTAGCCCCAGCTACTTGGGAGGCTGAGGTAGGAGGATCGCTTGAGCCCAGGAGTTTGAGGTTGCAGAGAGCGATAGTGACGCCATGGCACTCTAGCCTGGGACATGGAGCAAGCTCCTGTCTCAAAAAAATAAAATAAAGTAAAAAATTTAAAAATTAAAAAAAATGTGTATCGTGCTGCCTTGTTATCTTAGGGTACACTGAACGTAAGTGAGCCTTTCATCAGGATTCGCGAGTGTCAGTATTATCACCGATGTTTGTAACACAGCGGTGTCTTCAGGGTCTCTCATGGCGTGTCACATATTTGACCCAATACAGAATTCTCCCCCACGATGGTGGTTTGGCATTCCTTCCCTGAGTTTTTGATTTGCTTTTTTAAAAATATCACTCTGGCCGACAGCTATTATCTCTCAGGTCTTGTCCTCATGCCAGCCTTTTGTCACCCCCGTTTTGCTCTCCACTTTTCCTGTCTCCTCACTTCATATTAATTTATTTTTTTTATTTTTTATTTTTTTGAGACAGAGTCTCACTTTGTTGCCCATGGTAGAGTGAGTGCCATGGCGTCAGCCTAGCTCACAGCAACCTCAAACTCCTGGGCTCAAGCGATCCTCCTGCCTCAGCCTCCCGAGTAGCTGGGACTATAGGCATGCGCCACCATGCCTGGCTAATTTTTTCTATATATTTTAGTTGGGCAATTAATTTCTTTCTATTTCTAGTAGAGACGGGGGGGGGGGGGGGGGGGGGGGGGTGTCTCACTCTTGCTCAGGCTGGTTTCAAACTCCTGACCTTGAACAATCCACAGCCTCGGCCTCCCAGAGTTCTAGGATTACAGGCGTGAGCCACCGCGCCCGGCCATATTAATTTACTTCTAATTTTCTGTAGGCTGTTACACAGACCACCATAGTTGTCAGAATCTTTTTTAAAACAAGAAGAATCTATAATTCTACAAGAAAATTGTAAAGACTTTAGCTGTTTAGAAACCTTTGGGCTTGGCTGGGCGTGGTGGCTCACACCTGTAATCCTAACACTCTGGGAGGCCGAGGGGGGTGGATTGCTCGAGGTCAGGAGTTCGAAACCAGCCTGAGCAAAAGCAAGACCCCGTCTCTACTAAAAATAAATTGGCCAGAGGGTGTCTATGAGGGTGTTTTTGAATGAGGTTAACACTTTGTTTTTTTTTTTTTTGCCAAGTAGCTGGGACTACAGGCATGTGCCACCATGCCCGGCTAATTTTTTCTATATATATTAGTTGGCCAATTAATTTCTTTCTATTTATAGTAGAGATGGGGTCTCGCTCTTGCTCAGGCTGGTCTCGAACTCCTGAGCTCAAATGATCCGCCCACCTCGGCCTCCCAGAGAGCTAGGATTACAGGCTTGAGCCACCGCGCCGGCCAACACTTTGTTTTTTTAATTGAGACAGGGTCTCACTCTGTTTCCCAGGCTAGAGTGCAGTGACACAATCATAGCTCTTTGCAACCTCAAACTCCAAGGCTCAGGGTGATCCTCCTGCCTCAGCCTCCCAAGTAGCTGGGACTATAGGTGAACACCACCATGCCCAGCCATTTATTTTATCTTATTTTGGGTAGAGACAGTGTCTCCCTGTTGCCTAGGCTGGTCTCCAACTCCTGGGCTCAAGCGATCCTCCCACCACAGCCTCCCAAAGTGCTAGGATTAGAGCACTTTGAGCACATGACTCCTAAATTAACATTTAAATCAGTAGACTAATTAGTGGTGCAGGCCTGCAGTCCTAGCTACTCAAGAGGCTGAAGCAAGAGAATCACTTGAGCCTAGGAGTTCAAGACGGCAGTGAGCTATGAACACGGCACTGCTCTCCAGCCAGGGCAACAGAGTGAGACCCCGTCAAGAAGAAGGAGAAGGAGAAGGAGAAGGAGAAATTAGTAGACTGAATAAAGCAAATTGCCTTCCTTAATGTGGGTGGGCCTTATCCAATCAGTTGAAGGCCTGACTAGAACAGAACAGCTGACCCTTCCTCCAAGAAAAGAGAACTCCTTCTGCCCAGCTGCTTTTGAACCAGGACATCAGGTTTTTCCTGCCTTTGGACTTGAGTACTTGAATGGAAACATAGATTCTTTCTTGGGTCTCCAGCTCACCAACTCACCCTGCAGATCTTGAGACTTGTCAGCCTCCATAATCAGGTGAGCTGAGTCCTTATTATCTATCTATTTATCTATCTATCTGTCCATCCATCTATTCATCCTGTTGGTTCTGTTTCTCCAGAAAACTCTGGCTACTACAATAGACATACACAAATGTTAGCTAATTAAAAAAAATACTCCCAAGCACCTACCACTTCTTTGGCAAGAAAATCTCCTTTTAAAAGGTTTGGCTATGCAGAATTCATACAGGATCATGGATTTTTATTGACTAGAGAGAAATCAAATTCAATGTTGAAAAAATTCCTATGCTGAGATATTAAATTTCTTGAAGAGAGGCACTATGCTAGTTTTGCTTTACAGTTTCATTGCTTTTTGTTTTTGTTTTATTATAAGTTTAATTTTCATTGTTTTCTTTTCCTTTTTTTCCTCACTGGATGTAATGAGAATTCTTTACAGTTTTAATACAGTGAATAGCATGACAGAAATTATAATTTTTTAATGGAAAAACATTATT
The DNA here is from genome assembly GCA_008750895.1 of Mirza zaza. Classification (NCBI taxonomy): domain Eukaryota; kingdom Metazoa; phylum Chordata; class Mammalia; order Primates; family Cheirogaleidae; genus Mirza; species Mirza zaza. Next base: position 5,131 of record VSMD01018291.1, on the reverse strand, counting down.
TGATAGTGATGGTAAGAATAATGATAATCCAACGAGTAAGATGTGCAACATTTGGGGGATGGACATGCTTGAAGCTCTTACTCGAGGGGGGAGAGGGGCATGGGCAATATAAGTAACCTTAACACTTGTATCCCCATAATACGCTAAAAAAAAAAAAAAGAATAAAACGAACCTCAAACTAACACCAACAACAAAAAGAATAATGATAATCAAGCCAGGCGAGGTGGCTCACACTTGTAATCTGTGAAGCCAGGAGTTCAAAACCAGCCTGGGCAACATAGTAAGAAACCCATCTCTAAAAAACTACAGATAATTCTCTGGGTGTGGTGGTATGTGCCTGTAGTCCCAGCTACTGGGGAGACTAAGGCAGGAGGACCAACCAAGCCCAGGATCATTGAGCCCAGGAGTTTAAGGTTGCAGTGAGCTGTGATGACACCACTGCCCTCTAGCCTGGGTGATAGAGGGAGACCCTATCTGAAAAAAAAGAAGAAAAAAAAAGATAATCAATGTAGCTTTGTAAACAAGTGTTGTCATGATAATGCAAAAAAGGTAAAAACTAGGGCAATTAGGAGTAATAGAATTTATTGGTGGAAGTCCACCTTGAGAGAAGCTCCTTTTGTCTTGCTGAGATTACAAAGGGGTGCTCTTCCACATTCAGCACTGACTGTGGGTCCAGCTTTTTATCTCTGCCCTGCACTTCTACCCCAGTCTTCTTTACTGCCCTCTCATGGTCCTGAACAGCAGCCTTTTATACCTCTCAACTCCACCTCACCTTTGTCCTGTTTTCTTCTATCCAATAAAGGAAGGAGAGTGGAACTGTGTCTTCCCTGGCATCTTGGGGCTTGCTTCAGGCCCCGTCCCCCACACCATCCACCACCTGGTGTGGACTACACAGCTCCTACCCAGACGCTGTTTTTCCATCCCAGGAGCTGACCTCATTGTTCCTGGGGCCGGAGCCATTTATAAGGCAACACTTGCCAATTTGGGAGTTTATGGCAGTTTTGTATTTGTGGCACAGGAGAGGCAGCCTGTCCCATTGTCTTTTGTCATGATGAAGGTATTAACAACCACTTTTTCTCTCCTCTGAGCAGGAAACAGCTGAAAACACAGAAGTGTGACTTGCATGTCACACATGGATATAGATTGACTAGTTTAGAAGCCTTGCTGTTGTTTATGAAAATCGCCAGTACACAGAGCTGCTTCTGGTTTTTGCAGACCAGCATGACATTTGGCTCATTTAAGCCTCTGTCATGGGTTGCCACACAAACATTTTCTGGTGATGTCATTTCCTGGCAATGAACAATTATTCCATATTGCCTCAGGATGCTCTCACAGTGTCCCTCTTGTGGTGGCTGAACCAGTCCTCAAAAAGCAAATGTATGGCTACATCATTCTTTTGGGGAACATGGGCAAGAACAAAGCCAGTGTGATTTATTGGAAAGTACACCAAATACCAAATATGGTCCTAGGAGCAGGGCTGCAGGACTACATTATTTTGACAATAGAGGAACTGGGCCACCCCTCCACTCACCATTAATTTGTCATAAGTGTACACATGCCTTCCTGTCCTTCCTGATGCCATGAGGTAGGGAAGGTAGCAGCAGTTGGCTCTTCTTTTCCATAATCACTGACCAGCCTGGCCACATAGTACCGTCTACTGGATATCACCACACACCCTCAGTAACCCAGCTAATTAGCTGTTTTTTTTTCCTACCACGTGCACTGCGTTCATGGTCCTAACTGCAGGTGCCTCAATTTCCCCATTGTTTAAATGAATTTAATAGTGAGAAATCCAGGTTGAATTCTGCATCGTTGGGATAGAATATGTTATATTGGCACAAACTATGTTTCTTCTAATATAGATTGGGAAGAATTAATTTGACTTAATACCTTAGTAATTCATCAACTATCTAAATAATATTTACTTATTGTCTACTCTGTAAAGGATCATGGTACTAAGTGCTCATTGCGAAGGTTTAACAACAGATTATAGATTGCTCAGGAAATTTGTCATTGAAAAGTTAATAACGATATTTATTTTATATTTTAAATGACAAATGCCTATACAATGCTTGGGACTTTTTAAATAATAGGAATTTAAATGCAACAGAGAGATAAAAAGTGAGCAATTCCATTCAAACTTCAGGTTTTGAGAGGATTAGAAATAATGTTAGTAATTAATGATGTGGACTTTCCTTATTAGAAAGTACTAATTAATCTTACAGGATACAAAGCATTATCCCAACACAAAAATATTATGTAGATCTAAACTGATCTTTTTATGGTTACTTGTAGTGGAGGAAGACTCCAGACCTTTTAAATAGTTATTTTTGATGCCTGGAAAGAAAAAAATCACGAATAAAGAAGAGACTTAGGGCTTAGGTCTCTAGATTATTTGTTCAGGAACCCTGAGGATAGAGATCTGGAGAGATTATAGAGGACTTTGATGTTTCTGGAGTACATTGTGCTGATTACATATACCTGGTGAGACACCCTCACACCTAGGGTCACTGTGACACCACCTTTGCAAAATAGTGCTTTCTAGGCACAACATATCCTTATTATTTTTTGTAATTTTTCTTTATCTACTTGAATCCCAATGGAGGTCCTTTCTCTTTCCCTCCTGTGTGAAATAAAGACAACAGAATCTCCAATTTCACAGGCCTTGAAATTCTATTTTTGCTTATACTGCCACAGTTAAATGATTTCTGAATTTTTTGTTGCTTTCACCTAAGCAAGGAGTTTCAATTGCCAAGCATCTTAACAACAGAGACTGCGACTCTGTGGGCCAATACATTTGTGTTTAGGAGGCACAGATATCTCCTGATAACCCAACTGTCTTCACGCTAGTGGCTTTCAAATTGTTCGGCATTTTAGAAATATCATCTCAGCATATTAAATATTAAGGGACTTCTTCAGATTCCCCAAGCCTAAAGTTATGTCATGCAAATCTGCCCAAATGGGTTTCCATGGTGCAGAATAAAAGTTATAGGAGGGTTTTTTGAAGCAGCATGACTATAAACGTCACTCTTGCCACTGTCTTTCACAAGGGCCCACTTGCTGTGAAATATTTTGAAAACAGAGCCGAAGTGGAGATAACGCAGAGCGCAAACAGGCTGAAATGAGAATAAACCGAGCGTGGCTGGCAGGAAGCTGTTTCTGGAGAGGAAGAGAACGCTCTATAAACCTAGGGGAAATCCACGCGGGCGTTGTTTGCTGACCTCCTAGGGTCGTTTCCCCTTGCCCGTCGGGGGGGGGGGGCTCCCCCGAGCGCAGGAAGCGGCCCTCAAAAAAATCGCTTCCGGGACTGCAGCTTCTCTCTTCACACCCCCAGGGAGCAGCGCGTTCTCAGGCCGCGATTCTCCGCGACCCAAAAATAACCGCACAGATGTAAGGGAAGAGGGCCAAAGCCTGCGGCACAGGGCGGTGCTCAGTCACAGCCTTATCGCTCACAGCCAGGACGCCCGAAACCTAACTCACCGCCAGCCTTTTATAGCCAGTCCCTCGAGCCCCGCCCTAGCAACCTCTCCTAGCAACATCTCGCCGGGCGCTCTCGGTCTTATCGGCCTCAGCCAGGCCTTTCCTGTTTCCCTCCCCCTCGCCAGCGCCTCCGCCAGGCTTGTTCACGTGACCGGCCCAGGGGAGGGGCGGGGCTCACAGAAGCGTGAGGGGAGGGGCGCTGGAAGACGTAGTAGCGTCATCGAGATGCGTCGGGCTAGTTGTGGGGCTTCGTGTTTCAGTGAGTCTCGAGTTTCAGGGACGAGGCGAGATGGCGGAGGCTGCGGCGCTTGTGTGGATTCGGGGCCCCGGCTTCGGGTGCAGAGCGGTGCGGTGTGCCTCGGCTCGGTGCTCCGTCCGGGATTTTATCCATCGACACTGCCAAGATCAGGTGAGGATCGCGGCTACTGTTAGGGGAAAAAGGCAGACAAGGGGCAGGGCTGGGTGGGGAGTGGGTCTGTCGAAGGTACGTCTATTCTCTGGGGTTTTTAGTTCTTGAAGCTGAGAGTTCCCCAGTTTTAAGGTGCTTAAAACTGACACTGAGACATTTGCTTTGTTTCGTGGTGGTAGTGGTTCTATCTCACTTCGGTTGCAGGCGCTTAGTCCAGCCCTCAGTTACAAACACGTTGTTTCTATTTCTTTATTCGTAAATAGTCCGTGGGGCCAGATGACCTTTAAGGCTCAAGTCCTTACTTTCTTACTGTGGTTGTGTGACGTGCATTTTGTTCACTGATCGCTCAGCCTTTGTTACCTCCAACCTACAGAAGTATATCATATTCAAACCAAGGCCAAAGGACGGTTGGGGAGGGAAGTGGATTGGGGCCAAGCATTCACAGATGTGTCCTGTTGAGGACATGAGTTCTTAGGGCCTGTTATTTAGATGTTTTCACCGATTATCTCGTTCGTCCATGCATATTTTTGAAAGCCTATCGGGGACTTTTTAAAGTTACTTGTGTGCTTTCACTTAATTACCAACTAAGCAAGCTTTTACCAACTCTGACATAGTAAACCTGTTCAGTTGTCTGAAGAATTTAGTGGCCTCCCTGAATCTAATTTTAATTTTGGCACTTGATCTAGAGCTCTGTTTTGTCTGTTTTTCTTTTTTTTAAAGTCACTGTCATATTCAGTCAGGATGGAACTCTGTTTTTCTTTTTAACTACACCTCATCCTTGCTTTCCTTAGTTGTTACCTCTGCTTACTATTTATAAGCTTAACAATGTTGACATTGCAATGTAAACCATATTTTTAAAAGACTTGGGCTAGTTCCACGAAGAAGCAATGTATATTTGGAAATAATGTGGTTTTTCACCTTCCCCACTTTTCTTCCTGCTCTGTAATACAGTCTAAATATTGTCAGCAGAACTGTTTTTGACCATTTGAATCAGTATTTTCCAAAATGCTTGCATTTTAGTATCTTTGAAAATAGCTCTTATCTTATTAGTACAGTTTTCAAACTCAATGATCCAGTGTGAGGCCAGAAAAAAAATAGGATCTTAGGCTGGGCGGGGTGGCTCACGCCTGTAATCCTAGCACTCTGGGAGGCCAAGGCGGGCGGATTGCTGGAGGTCAGGAGTTCGAAACCAGCCTGAGCAAGAGTGAGACCCCATCTCTACTATAAATAGAAAGAAATTAA